>JAODAL010005670.1:0-140991 GCA_025379985.1 Phyllomedusa bahiana | reverse complement strand
TTCTCGCCCTCCCGCTCGGCAAATCCGCCGCGGGGGGAGAAAGTGACATGCACATTATTTACGGCGCGGACGCGCCGTAAACAATGCATTGTCTATGGGGCCGGGAGCGGCGCCCCCGCCGCGCTCCGGCCCCGCCCCCGCCCTGCCCCTTATTCACGGCGGATTTGTGAGCTCAATACGCCGCACAAATCCGTCGGGAATAAGCCGTGTAAACGGGGCCTATGGGTGACGGCAAAAAAACGAGAAGCGACTGCGGTTTATGTACAAAGCGTGACAACAGCCGCAGTCCTGTATAAGAGAAAAAACGGCCGCTTTCAGGGCGTTTTTTGTCCGATGCAGTGTAGACATAGCCTTAGAAGTCACATGCTGTACATATCGGCAGAGACTATATAGTCCAGGGAATGATCGGCGTGTCAATGACTGATAAATCTGACATCATCGGTGACTTTATGGCGCGTTAACAGGTGTCGACATTACAGGAGAGTTGTTTTTTTTTAACCCCTCCCGACAGCAACCCCGTTTCTTACAATAATGGGCAACCCCTTTAAATGGCCATATCCAGGACAACATTACTACAGTTGTGCCCATATTCATATAGGTGCTATGTGGTGCTCTTAATTGGGGCAACGCATAGCATTTCAGTGCCAGCTGGGCATTGCCATAAATATGAACAGAAACACTTCGGGGCTGGGGCACAGGCAGCATGCCATAGTCATAGCAATGTCTTACGGGTCTTACTCAGCTTCAAGAATCTCAAATGTTTGGTAGGGCCCAAGTCATGTGCACCCATGTAGGGACACATTCATACATCTGCCCCAGTATGTTCATAGACTGTGGCTGGAGTTGCCCTTTAAACAACTTGGCTTTGTCTGGGGTTTAGAGTAATTCTACCCACAAATACCAGAGATTAAATGTTTCATCAAATTGTAATTTAAAGTCGTGAATGAAAGATGCCAGAGAAAATAATGAGATCTGTGACAGAGTCTTGGACGCCCTGGTGCTGAAGCGGCAGAAATCGCCCATTACCCAGCGCTTCACACTCTACTACATCAACAATGCAGTGGTCCGGGACGCAGACAGCAGCCATTACCATACATTAGCCTCAAGCACAGTAATTCCCATCAGAGTGCGCACAGTCACTGCTACATGAGAGACTGGATGAGGCGCGATGGCGAGTCCTATCTTTATATCAAAAGGAACAAAGCTGGCAGTTTCCATGGCAGCACGCTTGGCAGCGAGCATACAGACGAGCTTTGCTGGCCATAATTATACCTATAAGAATGCGTCTTCACTGATGTTCAGGGCGAATGACTTACTGCCGGAGGGGGGATTAACTGCTTGGAAGTCACATTTGCCATTTGCTCAATGGTCACTGACGAGCGTGACCAAGTACAAGTACAATCTGCAGCGAATCTTCTGTCATTCATTCAGATACGTAATGGACCCAGAACACTGTGCCTGTTACAAGCCGTCCGCCGTGTTTATCCACTTATATAGCGCCGCTCTCTTCCACAGCGCTGTACAGAGATTATTACTATTCACGTTGTCCATGTCTCCATTGGGGCTCAGTCTAAATTCCAGATTAACCTATCTGTATATGTTTGGACTGTGGGGAAAGTACGTAAAGAAAATCCACGCAAACACGGGGAGAACATACAAGCTTCTGGCAGATCCTGTCCTTGGTGGGATTTGAACCCAAGGCCCCAGCACTAACCACTGAGCAACCATGCAGCCCTGTTCTGTATAAGACCTTGCAGAACCGGTGTCATCAGATGCAGACCATGAAGCGCATAAATGCAATGGAAAAACACAGTTTTTTCCATGACTTTCCCTAGATTCTGCTGGCTTCCTAGATCTATGGATCCATCAGTCTACCTATCTACAATCCTCAACACTGAAATTCTAACACCAAGTAGGACAAGCTGTAGTTATGTGAATTGAGGAAGTAGCAGACGTCACTAAGGTGTCTGCAAATGATGCCATTTTCAAGCCCCTAGCTCCGATCTGTGGAAGGTAGGAGGGACCTGAAAGTCAGATTTTTAGCCATGTGAAACCTCAAAAATTAGATTGAGTGGTGTGGGGATGAGTGCGCGATGCCTCCTGTTTATCAACCTGCCAGTTATCGCCACGGGTCCCAAACTGAGGGGGACAGAATCAGGCTCAGACTGGCCCACAGGGAAATAGGGGAAGTCCCCGGTAGACCTCTTAGCATGATAGACCTGGAGATGTTTTTAACTGCATAGGAAACCCTTAAAGGGGGCCCAAAAAGGCAAAAAAAAGGGAGGCAAAAAGCAAGGGGGAAAGGGGTATGGAAAAGCATCCCCCAGTATTTACAGTAGCTGTAGGGGGGGCCCCCTAAAATAAATTGGGGGCCCCAAAAAAAACAGCCCCAACGGGGGCCCCTAAGTCAACTCCACCTGTCCCCCTTTGGCCAACCCCGGTCCAACATTGGACAGAATCCTTGAAGAGAGATCTTGGTTTATCAGATTTGGCAGATTGCTACACGTCAAACCCACTTTTAAAGGGGGTTCCCCGGGCCCCAAGGGTTTGGGTTGAATGAAGGGAACTGGAGGGGAACCTCCCCACGGCGGAAATTTAAACCTTTTCTGTTGGAAAGGGTAAAAATGGGTTTTTGGCATTTTTAAGCCCTAGGGGAAAATGGTGTTGATACAAACATTTTAAAGCCCTATGTAAACTTTGGGGCTATGAGCCAGACGTTCGTACCCCCTAAACCACAGAGTTCCCGCCCCCGCTCTAAAAAGGCCCAAATTTTTGGTGCACAGAAAAATTTCCAAAAGGGAAAGGTTTTACCCCTTTTAGGAAAAGACCCCCCCAATTTTTTGTCTTGGATGCAGTGTTTTACCCGGGAAACGGGTTTTGGAGAGCACAAGGACAACCCCAAGTAGAGGCCTTCACAAGGGAATGCTACACCTTTCCTGTTCCAAGGATTATAGTGTGGGGTAGCATGGGGTTACCGAAAGTGAACCCTTTTAGTCTTCTTTCAGGTATCCGGGTATTTTTGGCTTTGGGCACAGTTTTGGTTTTGGAACTTTAAAACCCTTTTTGGGAAAACCTTTTTTCAACGGACCCCACCAACCCGCTTTTGCTCAACAAATTTGTGATCAGCCTCTGTGGCCCAAACACGCTACCATGGCCGGGCAGTTCTCCGGTTTTTTTCCCCATCAAGCACATTGGGACTTTTGGTCGGAAATTTGAAACAGGAGCTCCCCAAGAGCTTTCTTGAAATTTTTGCCCAAGTGCATTAAAGCGTGGTAAAACAACCCTTTTGGGGAAAAACCATTAACCCCTTAAGGACCACCCCTTTTTTGGGCCCTTCCTGCCCCCACCCCAAATTTTTGAAATCTGGCATATGTCACTTTATTTGAGAATAATTTTTTACCTTTTACCTCCCATGTAAATTCAGAGATTGTTTTTCCCGCCCCCACATTGTGCTTTAAGTTATAAAAAATTTTTTAAACCCATCCCAACCCTTTTTGTTTGTGAAAAAAACAAAAATTTCATGAAAAATTTAAAAAAATTTGGGCGATTTTAAAGGGTTGAAAAATTTTTCTGCTTTGCAAGACAAAAATTTAAATTCCCCAAAAACAAAATAGTTTAAATAGCATCTCCCCAAAATGTCCACATGGGTTTGGGCATCATTTTTTAAATGCCCTTTTTTTTTTTTTTACGACATTGGGGGGGGCTTAGAAATTTAGAAATAATTTCTCACATTTTAAAGAAAATTTGCAATATAATTTTTTGGGGAACCACCCATTTTCTGACTTTGGCTTTGAGGGGCCTGATGTTAGATCCCCCAAAAGTGACCCACTGAAAAACTAACCCTTTTTAAACGTGTTTACAACAAATTTAGGAATTTTGGGTTAACCTTTAGATATTTCACAAAAAATTAAAGCAAAGTGGGGGTTTAAAATTTTTAAAAATTTCACTTTTTTTCCCAGATTTTCAATATTTATCCATTATTACTGGAATTAAATTAAATGTGCCCGGGTAAATGAAAACTTAATATAAATTCCCCCAGGTCTCCCCGTTTTTAGAGATACCCCATATTTTCCCAAAGTGCATTATTTGGTCACCCAAAAGCCCCAGAATAGGGGGGCACCTACTTTTACTCGGGGGGTTCATTTCAATTAAATTTTATTTGGGGGCCAAATTTCGGGTTTTGGGGGAAACCCCCCTAAGGTGCAAAACTTAATAAACACCCCTAAATAGACCCCATATTGGAAACTACACCCCTTAAGGAATATATCCGGGGGTGAAATTGGTATATAGCCCCCCACACATAAATTCCAAATTTTTTTTACCCAAAAGGGGCTGTGAAAATTGAAAAACTTTTTTTTCCAATAATCTGAAATTTTAGTTAAAAATTTTTCATATATAAAAGGGGAATCCTGGGAAAAAAAACCCCTAAAACTTTTTTAAAAAATTTTTTCCAAAATTTTGGGGAAATCCCCTAATGTGGGTGAAACTGCTTTTTTGGCGCATAGCAGGGGGGTATAAGGGGGGGGGAGCGCTTTTGGCTTTTTGGAACGAGATTTTGGGGGGGCCCCATGTCGCATTTGAAAAACCCCCCCAAATTAGCAGAACGGCAAAATCTTCCAGAAGTCGCCCCTTTTTGGGAAATTCAACACCCATCGGGGACTCATCTGGGGGTTTTTTCTTTTTGCTTTTTGGGATGCAAAAGGTTTTTTCCCATAGTTTTTTTTAGCATTGGGCAATGAAATGGGGGGAAAAACGCAGTTGGGTTCATTTTTTTTTTTGAGTTTCAATTTTCCCGCATTCCCGGGCAGTGTAAATGATGTGATAACTTTACTAGGGGGGTCGGTACAATTAAAATGAAATAGATTTTATATAGTTTTTTCGTTTTATTACTTTTAACAGTAAAATAGTCATAAAAAAGGCGTTTTTATGTTTGTCCTATTCTGACACCAAAAACTTTTTTTTTTCCCTTTTCCCAAGCTGTGGGGGGGCCCCCCCCTTTTTTTTGCGGGATGATTTTAATTTTTTAAAGGGTTTCCCATTATTGCGGGTGATATATGTATGTTCCCCCTTTTTATTAAGGTTTTTGTGAGATTTTTTAAACCCCAAAATTTACGGGAAAATTTGTAGTGTTTTTTATTTTTTTTTTTTTTATGCGGTCACTGAAACGGTATATAGGACAGGGTTTAGCTTTACTCAGCGGGTTTCCAATTACTTTTCACCGATCCCCAAATTTTTTATTTTTTTTTAAAGTTTTTTTTGCTTTTATACAAAAAAAAACTTTTATTAAACCGGAAAAAATTTTTTTTTTGCATCGCCATAGCCCCGAGACCCCATAATTTTTAAATTTTTTTTCTGTGTTGGACTGTTTTTGGGGAATTTTTTTTGTCGAGGATGAGTTGACGTTTTTATTAGTATCTTTTTTGGGGGGACAAGGTTTTTAAACCCGTTTTTAAAATCCTTTTTTTGGGGGCCCAGGGGGAAGAAAAAAGAAACCCTGGTAGTGTTTTTTTATTTTTTTTTTAAAAAAAGGGTCACCATGCGTACCCTTTTGGTTTTAATTTTAGCTTTACTCTTTTGGGTCGCAAACGATTAGGGCAATACCCTTTTAAATATAGTTTTTTTTAAGCTAAAACACTTAAAAAAAAAAGAAAAGTGTTTTTAGTGGGGTTAAAAACAATTTTTATGCATCGCTATTCTGAGAGCTATACATTTTTATTTTTTCCGTATAAAAGAGCCGTATGAGGGCTTTTTTTTTTTTCGGGTGAACTTACGTTTTAATTTTTTACAACTTTGGGGTTTCTAGGGGGTTTTTTATTTGCTTTTTATTCCATTTTAAAGGGGGGCTGCGGGAGAACAATAATCTTAATTCTGTGATTGTTTTTTTGGGGTTTTTTTTTCCAAACGTTCCCGTACGGGTTAAATTTAAAATGACAGATTTTAGGGCAGGTCGTTTCGCACGCGGGGGATACCCAAAATGGGTACTTTATTTATTTTTTTTTTCCTTTTTTTGGGGGAAATTGGGGGTTTGTAAAGGGGAAAAGGGCGGTGAAAGTATTTTTATTTTTATTTTTTGGGGTTTTTTGGGTTTTTCATGTTTTTTACTTTTTTTTACTTTTTTTTACTTTTTTCACGTTATTTTTTTAAATTTTTCCCCTTTGGGGATTTGAAAAAGAGAGAAACTTTTTGATCTCTCCTTTTAATAGGAATCAGGGACATAGCTTTTTGCTATGACGGTTTTTCCCATGACAACTGTCCGTCCCGATGCCCGGGGAAAAACCCACAGGGCACGGCCCCCGGGGGGTCGTGACCCTCATAGACAACCCCCGGAAAAGGGATTCTCTGCCCTCCTTTTTGGGCCCGTAGGGGGGGCGGGAAGGGTGCACCCGGGTCGTCCCATCCGTGCGCTCTGCCGCCCACAAACGCAGGAGGACGGGTCTCCCCCGCGTCTCCTTTAAATTTTTGGGGCCCGGTCGTCGCCTAATTAAGGGGTTTTTAACCGCCCCCCCCCCGGGATCCGGGGTTTGGGGCCGACGCGCGGGATTTCAGCTGTAATAAATACAGCTTTACACCCCCCCCCGGGAAACGCGCGAAACTCACCCTTTTGGTTCGCGCGATCCCCTGGACGTACCATACGTCCGGTGCGTGAAACCCCCCCCCAAAACCCCCTTTGGGCGTAAAGGATACGGCCAAAAAGGGCGTTTAAGGGGTTAATAACCCCCTTTTTATTTGCATGCCAAAGGGGAGGTAAATTGGGACGTATTTTTTACTTTTGTTAGAAACCCCAAAAAAAAAAATAAGGGGGAAAAAATACTAAGATAGGCGGTATGTATTGTTACAAAGTGTGTGAACTTCTTACACATGCTGTTATATTGCATAAAAATTTCCATGTTGGGTCTTTCTCCTCATGGGTAGTGGCCGCAGTACAGTTGCAGGTGCGCTGTTTTTAAAAAAACATTTCCCACAAAAAGCCCCTTCCCCCCGTGAGTTTTTAGATACTGTAAAACTACCAAACCACACCCAAAATTTAAAATATAAAGCAATGTAACACACACATATATTTGGAAATTTGTATTTTAAACGTTCCCCTTTTTACAAAAGCGAAACCTTTTTCACCCCAAGGTTTTTCCCGGCCCGATGAGCACAGACCCCGCTTAGTTATTTTCAGTAAACCCCAAACCCGGAAGTAACCCCGGAGTCTTCCCCACTGCTGTACTCGGGATTCCAGGACAGGGTTTCTGCAATTTTTCCCTTTTGCTATAATGATTTTTCCCCGACAGAACGACAGACTTTTCTAATTAATGTATTTAGGGGATTTTTTTCGTTTTGGGCATGGATTTTATTTTATTTTTTTTCTTTTTTGGGGAAAAAAACTTTAAAAATATCTATTATCTTTAAAAATTTTAGAAATTAAAAATTTCTAGTACAGTAATTTTTTTGGGCTATAAGATGCCAGTCCGGTAAAGTCCCTCCCATTAAAATATAACATTATTTATCCTGTATGCTATACACCATAAAAAAAAGGAAAAAATTTCACAATGCAAAATTTTGGGTTTTTTTTTGGGGCATTTCATATCCCAAAAAAAAGAATAAAAAAAATGATAAAAAAACCCCATGTATCCCAAATTGGGGACCAAACCCAAAAACTTAACTTAGCCTGCAAATTTTTTTCCCTTTATTTTTTCCCCCCCATTTTCCCCCTCTTTAAAACCCAGTGCGTCTTTTGATCCGTGCGGCCCTTTCCCGTCCCAAAAAAACGCTTTAAAAAAAATTAGTAGCATTATTGGGAAAACTCCCCCCAACCAAGACGAAAGCCCTAAAAAATTTTTTAATCATAACTGATAGCAAGATAAAATGAATAAATATACTTATATTCATGAACCCCAATTTTCATAAAAACACATTGAAATTTTAAACCCCTATTAAATAGAATAAATGAAACCATACAGACCCCGTGGTGGAGAAAGGGCCCCAACATACGTTTTACGCCTGGCTTTTGTCAGGGGGGGTATCGTTTTATTGCTATCTCCCCGTGAAATCACCCGGTTGTATGTTTTCCCTTTTTTCTATTATAATTATGGGGTTATTTCTAAAAATGGGTATTTAGATATTGTTCCCTGAATATAAGAGGGATACTTTATTTATTTTTTTTTGAACCAGTTAGGGTTATATTCATTAAAACATACAACGGGGTTTTGGTAGTGTTTTTTAGTCTAATATATTTTATTACATAGGAATTTTTTTGTGATTTTTTTAATTTAAAAAAATTATGTCCCTTTTAAAAAAAGGCTGAGGTATATTTTGTGTAATTTTGGGGGATGGTTTCAAAATTTTAATTTAGCATTACTCGCAACAACCAAGAGACAGAGAAACACAGAATATATGCAGTGTTTCAAAATGCCCCCTTTGCTAAAAGTATAAAATTTTAAAAACAGAGGGTCCCCAGTGTACATTTTGTCAGAAACCCTTTTTGGACCCACCACCAGCACAAGGTAAAAAACGGGTTTTTTGATCGAGGCCTGGTCTAAACAATCTCCCCTCTCTTGATGCGTTTTCAGGACAACAGTTTCTCAGCTATACTTTGCTTTGATGAAAAGTAGCCCAAAAGGAAGGATGAAGCACACAGTCAAAATGAAGGAAGCTACTCCTCTATGCATAGAATCCCCCCAAAAAATGATGGGCAGCAAACCCCCAAAAGTTTTTGAAATTTAAATAGCCCCAGGGGGCACGCCACAAAGGCTGCATGCCCAAAAACAAACAGCAGCATCCTAACCCTACTTACACTAACCCTATAACCTTATCTATCTACATCTATCTATCGTGAGTCAAATTACATTATTATAGACACACAGTGAGACATCATGCAGTATCTATACATTAACATACACAGTAGGTGCCAGGTGCACACCTTAAAGGGGTTTTGCCACAAAGTAAAATTGATGTGAGAAGCTTGCAAATGAAATAACAAACATTTTCACCATTCATTATTATTAAAAATTCTGCACCGTTTTTATTTTAGCTGCTCCTTTAGTGATCCATTGCTTACAGCTCGTCTCCAGGGGATACAAACAGGGCTGTGAGCTTCTCAGTCCTGGTCGCACATGCTCAGACATCACTTCTCCTCTCAGGCAGCTACTGAGTGTTCAACCCCGGGTGCTGTCATTCTACTCCCAACCTCTGTGCTCCTTAGTAATTAGTCAAACAGTGCAAATAAATAAAAGAGAAGCCTCAATGAGGTCCATGCATTGATAAAGAGAAAAAAAAAAACACAGGTTTGGTTCCTGCAGGGATTTGAACCTTGTGTCTGGAGGCAAAAACTTTACCTCTCAGCTACTCACAATGCTTTACATAAACAGACCTTTCTTTGACTAGAGAAAGGAAAGGCCTGGTGATGTCATCCTGCTGGGTCACATGATATGCAATTCAAACAAATCACACACGCCCCCTTCTGACCACACAGAGCTGAGGAACTGGATGCACGAGATCGTGGCAAAACCCCTGTAAGATGTAGGCACAGATTGCCTGGCACATTAGATATTCTCCTATGGAGTAGGTCATATCTACAGTTGTGTGTGGCTTTGAGGGTTCATTCTCATAAATGCAGATTAACATACATGCCAGGAAAACTTCCTGCTTATATGTTAAACATCCCATGGGCCCCTTGCACACAGGGACCAAAAGTGTTTTCGTGGCACCCAATGGGCTAGTATAAATCAGTATACGTTTTAATAAAAAAAAAGATAGACTACACTATTCTATCCACAGGTATCCTGCAAAATAAAATGTATACCTCATGTCATATGTTTTTTGTTTTGTTTTTAACACAGAGGCCTATAGGTGATAGATGTTACTGTAAAGCTAAATCTTCCCAACTTATAGCTCAACATACACCACAAACAATGCATGGATACCCCAGTTAGATCTTTTACAGCTATTTATGTAATTGTGCCAAAACCATGGCAGGTTCTACTAAAATTTTGCATTTTTACTGCGATAACAGAAACTGTGGCACAAATTACGGAATAAAAACTAAATCTAGCTCCTCCTGCAGCCTTCCCCCTGCCCCTCCATGGATGTCCACTTACTCCCACAGCGAAGTAACAACAATTAATATACAGTTGAAACCAGAAGTTTCCATACACTATGTAAAAAAGACACATCTGCATGTTTTTCTCACTTTCTGACATGAAATCAGAATAAACCTTCCCCGGTTTAGGTCAATTAGGAACCAAAATTATTTATATTTGCCAAATGCCAGAATAATGAGAGAGAGAGAATTTAAGGCATTTTTATTACTTTCTGCAAAGTCAAAAGTTTACATACACTAGGATTGCTATGCCTTTAAACAATTAGGGACAGCCTATATGATGATGTCATGTCTTTGGAAGCTTCTGATAGGTTTATTGTCAACAGACCTGTGGCTGTATTTTAATGCACGCTAGAAACACACTGAAGTCTGGTTCTCCTGAAGGTGCCTCGTTCATCTGTACAAACAATTATACGCAAGTACAAACAAGATGGGAATGTCCAGCCATCATATGGCACAGGAAGGAGACAGGTTCTGTGTTTCAGAGATGAACGTGCTTTGGTCCGACATGTGCATAAAAACCCAGGAACAAAAGCAAAAGACCTTGTGAAGTTGCTGGCGGAAGCTGTTAAGATTGTGTCACTATCCACAGTGAAACGAGTACTGTATCAACATGGGCTGAAAGGCCACTCTGCCAGGAAGAAGCCATTACTCCAAAAGACACATATAAAAGCCAGATTAATGTTTGAAAGTGCACACAGGACCAAAGAGCTACATTTCTGGAGACAAGTCCTTCATCTGACGAAACTAAAATTGAACTGTTTGGCCATAACGACCATCATTACGTTCAGAACAAAAAGGGAGAAGCTTGAAAGCCGAAGAAAGCTGAAGACATCAGCCAGGAAGTAAAAGCTTGGGCAGAAATAGGTCTTCCAAATGGACAATGACCCGAAGCATACTGCCAAACAGGTACAAAGTGGCTTAAGGATAACCAAATCAATGTTTTGGAGTGGCCATCACAAAGCCCTGATCTCAATCCTATTGAAAATTAATGAGCAAAGACGAAAAGGCAGGTGCGAGCAAGGTGACCTCCAAACATGGTTCAGTCACAACAGTTCTGTCAGGAGGAATGAGCCAAAAATCCTACCAACTAATGTGAGAAGCTTGTGGAAAACAATTGACCCAAGTCATACAGTTTAAGGGCAATGCTACCAAATACTAATGAAATGTATGGAAACTTTTGACTTTGCAGAAAGTAATAAAAATGCCTTCAAAATTCTCGCTCTCATTATTCTGGCATTTGGCAATTATAAATAAATTTGGTTCCTAATTGTCCTAAATCGGATAAGGTTTATTCTGATTCCATGTCAGGTAGTGAAAAAAACATGCAGATGTGTCTTTTTACATAGTGTATGTATTTCGCATTGCATATTTTACAAGTATATATAAGGCGCATTACAAGTGTGTTAGGCGCATTTCATATACTTGTAATGATAAGCTATGTGCCTCCGGGGCGCGATATGCCTCCTGGGGCTTACATAATTCTACCAATGAAATTTTTTGTGCCGCGTTTAAGTGCAAATCGGGGCACAAGCATATCATTAAAGTGTAAAAATCCCCCAGGGGGGCACACGCGCACGGGGGGCCAATTTATTATTACAAGTATATAAATTTTCGCCAAACACACACTTTAAAACATGAAAGCCCAAAAACACATATACACTTGTAATGATGGCTAGCACTAAATAGGCGCATTTTTTTATGGGGGGCGCACAGCACATCATTTTAGGCGCTTAAAAAATGTTCTCCCGGCATATTAGGGGGCCTATTAGGGTACACAGTTCATTTACATCCAAAATATGAGGCAAAAGCGGTTTTACGCAATAAAAACCAAAAACGCGTGCGTTTTGGGGGAAATGCCGCCCAAAGGCGCAGAAAGCCCACGAAACCCCTTTATATACCCACCAAGCCAGCTCACCACACAGGATTTTCCTTCAGAGCACGCACTACCGGGACCGAAAGTAAAAAAGGTTTTTAAAAAAGGACTCGCGTGTGGTTTAGTAAAATTGAAAAAAGATATTGTGCATTCAAGGGTTTTTTAATTTTTTTATTTTTTGGGGCAGTTTTTTATACGGTTTGCAAAGGGAGTTTTTATGAAATGGAGGGGGTGTTTTTTCTCCTCCCACGGGGATGCTTCACTGCAGGACACCCCAAAGTGTGCACGGAAATTCATTCTGTGTGAGGTGGGGAGGGAGAGATTCTCAGCTTGGGAGACAAAGGGAATCATTTTTATTAAAGCAAGTTAACTTAAACTACAATAATAAAATTTTCCGCTCCTCTACATACTTTGTATTAAATGGGCATTTCACATTCAGGACCTGAAGATGGGTTTTTTTTTTTTTCTCTCCTCACAACACTATATACCTGCAGATTTTTAAACCCCTCTGACCCACAATCTGCAGAACAAAACTATACACTTTATCTGCTTGTGATTACATGGGAATGCTGCAGGAGCACTGATCACTGTCAGTGAACGAGCAAACCCCGCACCGCACATGTCGACTAATTGCTGTCATGAACGAAACCCAAAAACCCCCCACCCCACTTTCGACTAATTGCTGTAGTGAACAACCAGCAAACCCCGCAAACCCACATTTTGACTAATTGCTGCAGGAAAAGAACGCAAAACCCTCACCGCACAGTCATAATTTCGTCATGAACAACCAGCAAACCCCCACCGCACATGACGACTAATTTTCTTCATGAAAAAACGCCAAACCCCGCACATCCTCTTCGCTCCACAGTACCTGCGCGCTCCACTCCCACGTCTTTTCCCCCAATACACCAGGGGCGGAAAACCCTCTCCGGCACAATGGGGCCCTGCTCCCCTCCCATACACAGCCTCTCCCCTGCTACTCCTTCTGACACACGTTCCCGAATACGACCGGGGGCAGGGCCTGGCCGTAACCCGACCAGAGCTCTCCCTCACTTCCAACAATTACACAAACGGCCCATTCTCTTCAACCATAGCACTTTGCTTATGGTAACCCAGGGCCTACAAGCTTAGATTTTTCGTCCCCACCAATTGAACTATGATCTTTGAAATGACAAGGCCCCTTTCAGTTCAAACAAGGACGGGGAGGAGATCTGGACATATAAATGTGTCTCCCGAGCCGCCTATAGGCTCAGACCTAAATCTCTATGTGCATTTGGCCCTACAAACAGTAAGCAAGGTGCAAAATTAAACACGAGACTAGCATCAGGAATATAGATAAATTTTTTGTGCAATAGGTTTGTACACATACGCTGCACAATGGTACTGGCAGTATATTTCCAGCCTGTGGCTCCAACACACGGCGCTACTCTATGCCATACATGGGAAGTGCATTAAGATTCCTTGCTGTGATTGTATTTGGGCTGGAGGCAGCAGAGGAGTCCGTCCCTTGTTCTAGTTGATGCAAAGTGAAGGATCTTAATGTCTCTCATTGAGTTCTGTGTAACTTATGATGGGACCTGGGAGAGGACGGTGAATAATGAGTTTCTAATGAGGAGAGGGAGTCGCAGGATTGTGTAAGCGGGAGATCATTCACAGTTCATGTAGTGTTCATCTCCCACGTGGCTGTTTCTCATTACACCATTAGGTCATGAGCAGGAACCACAGCTGCATGGTCAGAGCTCTTGTTTGCTGCAGTTTGTAGTATAAAGATATATTAAAGCAACCCAGATGTACAGAAGGGGACTAGAAACGACCGAATGACACCATCCGAGGCGGCCAGGAGATCCCTGCTGGGCAATTACTACCTGGGTGTGTCCCGGATACGCTGACAAGCATCACATTTGATCTCACTGCCCTTGTATCCAGTTACTGAAGTTATAAGGATGAACCCTCATTCATGACATAATGATAAATGCTAGTGTAATAATTAGGGGACAGCATATGTGGGGGTCACCTCCCACCGCTGCTATGGAGTCACCTTCATATGGGTTATATCTAAGAAGAGACACCTGGATGTGTCGCTATTTCAAGAGACGTCACGAGTATGTTCACACGGCGTGTTGGATCCGTTTTAGACCTGAAAAACACATTCAAAAGCACTGCGTAAATCGCATCCAGCATGCAGATGCATTTTGGCTGCGGCAGGAACCGCTGTTTTAAATAGGGCGTCTGCTGCGTCAAACGGATCAAGAATTTACATGTCAATTCTTTGAACGGATCTGAAAGACGCATCATTGTTAGATGCGTGTTTGGGTCCATTTAGGCTCCGAACCACAGATCCAAACACTCATCTAAAAACGGATCCAACACGCCGTGTGAACATAGCAACCAATCAGCGCTCAGCTTTCATTTCTTATCTTGCTCTGGGAAAATGAAAGCTAAACTCCGATTGGTTGCTATGGGCAACAAAAAACTATTTGATAAATGTGACCTCGAGGGCAATTTGGGTCTGAATACAGGCAGTCCCCGGGTTATGAACAGGTAGGGACTGTAGGTTTGTTCTTAAGTTGAATTTGTATGTAAGTCGGAACAGGTGTATTTATTAAATGTAATTCCAGCAACAAAAAAAAATAGTTTTGTATAGTGCAGGGAACAGTTTTTACATTTGTTTTGCTGTCTGTGGCCTTTTTTGGAAGATTTCACCTAACGTTCTGTATCTCATGTGCAGCTGTGGCATGCTGGCACTTGGTTATCACGGGGCGTGACTCAGTGTTGAATGTCAGCCACGGCCCATAAGTCTCCGTTTGTAACTAGGGGACGTATGTAAGTCGGAACGATGTAAGTCGGGGACTGCCTGTACTGGCAAACATGCCCAACACCACATTTCCTGTGTGTTTTAAACAGTTTTAGGGTATGTTCACACGGCGTTTTTGGATACGATTTCGGGTCCATGTTGGACCTGAAAATCGCATCCCAAAACGTGGCGTCGATCGCAGGTGCGTGTTTGGATCCGTGTTGGTTGCAGCAGGATCGCACCCTATACTTTATTATAGGGCTCTTGCTGCGTCTTTTGCTACAAGAACTGACATGTCAATTCTTGGAACAGATCCAATAGACGCAATGAGACACATCGGTGATCACTCGTGTGAAAGCCAATACGTCTAGAAGTGCCCAAACACGCATCTAACAATGAACAGTGTGATTTTACTCTGCTCGCAATGTAAAACACGTATTGGCGTTCACACGAGTGCCTGGGGTTGTGTGACATTCATCATCCGCAGGACATTGTTTACAATGAAGCCCTCATCAGTGGGTGATGGAACCAAAAGACGTCCACTTCTTTGCCTTTCTATGACTCTTCCAGTCTCTCCATATCTCTGATACAACCTGCTGATGATATTTTGTGACGCTCTAAGCAAAGTGGCCACCTCAGTCTGAGAGCATCCTGCTAGTTCATTTCGAAACATTTTCAAGAAATGTTATGTTCATCCTTAGATGTCTCTTCTTCACACTAAAAAGTTGAATTCTTCTAACATTTTCTCATGACTAAGATACTCCATGCTCTGTATCAGTTCAGGTGCTTGTTTTTGTACTCTCTTCAAGTCCAGGGCATCTTCTCTGTGAACTGAAGCCAAGGACTGCATATTCCAGACGAGGATGCATCAATGCTTTGTAGAACAGCAATATTACGTCCCTGTCCCACGAGTCCATGCCCAGTTTCACACATAGTTAGGTGATGTTTATGGGCAGCCACTGAAGGAGTAACAGCATCATTCACAAGCTTTCTTGAATTTTTCTCATTACTTATCCAATCATAATCACAAGTATTGAGAAAGCTCCCTATAAGGCGAGTCGTCTCCAGCAACCTGTACAGCTGGCACAACCTCTGACACAACAGCCCAAGTCTGCTGATGGCCTGCAGGGATTTTACTAGGAATTAATTATCCCAAGCTTTTCTGAGCCCAATAGAAACCATATCTGGTGCACGTTTAGGCACGGAGTGCCAGTAAAAGGCATGCACAATGAACATGCACTGGGTATGGTTCCTATCGCAGTCACTTAAAGGGGTTTTGCCACAAAGTAAAATTGACGTGGGAAGCTTGCAAATGAAATAACAAACATTTTCACCATTCATTATTATTAAAAATTCTTCACTGTTTTTGTTTTAGCTGCTCCTTTAGTGATCCATTGTTTTACAGCTCGTCTCCAGGGATACGACCGAGGCTAGAGCTCCTCAGTCCTGGTCGCACATGCTCAGTCATCACCTCTCCTCTCAGGCAGCTACTGAGTGTTCAAACCCCAGGTGCTGTCATTCTACTCCCGTCCTCTGTACTCCTTAGTAATTAGCCAAACAGTGCAAATAAATAAAAAAGAAACCTCAATGAGGTATGTGCATTGATAAAGAGATAAAAAAAAAACACAGGTTTGGTTCCTGCAAGGATTTGCACCTAGGACCCTTGGTCCTGGAGGCAAAAACTTTACCTCTGAGCTACTCACAATGCTTTACATAAACAGGCCTTTCTTTGACTACAGAGAGGAAAGGCCTGGTGATGTCATCCTGCTGAGTCACATGATATGCAATTCAAACAAATCACACACGCCCCCTTCTGAGCACACAGAGCTGAAGAGCTGGATACAGGAGGAATGAAATGACATTGTGGCAAAACCCCATTAATGCCATGGAAAGACATTGTCACAGCCAAGCATGTCAATCACGGCATGGCAGAGGGGAGGTTGACAAGAAGTTCTGCATCAGTCTGTCTAACCCACCTATGGGGACGCACACACCACGACTATGGATTTAAAAATAATCTTATCTGGCGTTGTCAATCTGCCATCGGCTCAATGTCTCATATCTGGTGGGGCTGCTCAAAGATCCGGCCCTTCTGGCTGAAAGTGTTGGATTTCATTCACTCAATTACTGGCATTAAAGTGCCAAATGACCCGGCCGCCTTACTTCTTTTCAATGTCCCTCTCCCGACATCTACTCTCAGATTCCACCTACTCTCTTTTCTGATCCTGGCCGCGATGATGGTTATTCCACGGTTGTGGTTATCAACTTCGGAGCCGACTACCTCCTCATGGTTAAAGGAAGTTCATGTATTACAGCGAATGGAGGAGCTGCGAAATGACTCTTCCCAATTGGGCGACGCGACCCCTCCTTTTTAAGGGAAAACTGGCTTGCGTTTTCCCAAAACTGACCAAATCGGACATTTGGTCAGATCTATACCCCCCTCGAGTCTAGAAAATCTCCCCTCGGGGAAATATAGAGGCGATGAAGTAAATGCTGTTGAGACCGACTACCTTCCCTTAGGTTACCCCCTTTTTTAATAAAGTTGTTCTTTAATCCATAATGGACATGTGAACGGGATTTTGTCTTCTTCCTTACAACAGCCGAGAAACAATGTCGAATTACTTTTGTCGTGGCAAAGGCTGCTTTCATGTTAGTGATTGCATACATAATGGCTGTATTGCGAAGAGTGTATGTTACTATACTACTCTGGTTTGGTTTCTTATACCTAACCTCTGCAGATTGTTTTCTGTGCTATACACTCAATGTATTACGAAGAAGATGTATTTGCTACCCTCATTTTATGTACCTGCCTCCATAAACCCTGTTCAATTTTAATAAAGCTCTTTTGAAAAAGGAAAAATAATCTTATATTACCCTGTTTCCCCAAAAAGAAAACAGTGTCTTATATTAATTTTTGCTCCAAAAGAGGCGATAGGTCTTATTTTCAGAGGAGGCTTGAAAAAAATTGCAATAGGTCTTATTTTCAGGGAAACAGGGTAATAGTCCCACCTCCAGTTACAGAGTGGGAAAATTCCCACATGTTTGAAATAACCCTCTATAGTAAGTGTTGCATAATATTAAATGGGGCTTACCTTTTCTTTACCAAGAGCTTTTAGGTGTTCCAAAATCTGTCCAATCAGAGTGTCGCACAGTTTGTTGATTTCCGCCAAAAATTTTGTATCTCCTCCATAAAGATTGTCATTGGAATCAACTAGAAAGAAAAAGAAATTAGAAGGACTATGCGGTCATGACACAGGTGAGTCCACTAACTCACATAAAGGTAGTGTAGAAAGAGCCAGAATGTATGACCCTGTTCTTCTGCAGGTCATACATACAGGGCAGTCTAGTACCTATAGGACAACTGTTCTAACAGTGTTAAGCCTAGGTTTGGCGTCAAAGAATCACAAATGTGTCTAATTCTAAGAATGTGGAGTGACGCCCCCAGAACGCCCCGAAACTTTGCCACATTAAAAAGTGCTGGCAGACCTGTTTGATCAGGAGAGATCAAACAGGTCTGTAGCTATAGCAACCAGTGCTGGCAGCCTATCAGGATAGATCAAACAGGTCTGTAGCTATAGCAACCAGCACTGGCAGCCTATCAGGAGAGATCAAACAGGTCTGTAGCTATAGTGACCTGAGGAGCTGATGCAGCCCATACAAGAGGGGAAATCTCAGAATAGGCAGGATAAGGTTAATGGACATATATTGCAAAGTGACTTGTTTTTGCAAGATCTTTAACATAAAAAACAATCCTTGTAGTGAGATAAATGCATAGAGGTTTTTTTTTTCCCTTAAAGGATTGCTTTTTGTGTTAAAGATCGTGCAAAAACAAGTGACTTTGCAATATGTGTCCATTAACCGTGCCCTACCTATTCCTAGATATCCCCTCTTGTATGGGCGGCATCAGCTCCTCAGCTCACTATAGCTACAGACCTGTTTGATCTCTCCTGATAGGCTTCAATAAACAATAGAAGGAACCAATTTAACAGCTAATAGCTTAGTCCATATTTTATTGCAAGATCCAACACAGACGTGACACACGTATATTGTATAAGCATGTAAGGTTTTCGGCATGCATGCATAAGAAAGGTATCCTTTACCTGTGATACAACGCTGCATAAGCAGTAGTGAGGAGCTGCTCAGACACCGGCCGTACACTCAAGATGCAACGTTTCGAGAGTCCCTGCCTCTTTGTCAAACGGTGCTGACAAAGAGGGCAGGGACTCTCGAAACGTTGCATCTTGAGTGTACGGCCAGTGTCTGAGCAGCTCCTCATACTGCTTATGCAGCGTTGTATCACAGGTAAAGGATACCTTTCTTATGCATGCATGCCGAAAACCTTACATGTTATACAATATACGTGTGTCTACGTCTGTGTTGGATATTGCAATAAAATATGGACTAAGCTATTTATCTGTTAAATTGGTTCCTTCTATTGTTTATTGAAGCTTGAAATACTACGGGGCAAGAGGAAACCCGGATAAGGCACCAGGGCATGACATGCAAAATTTCTATAGCGGTAAAGGATTTAAATGACTCTCCTGATAGGCTGTCAGTGCCGGTTGCTATAGCTACAGACCTGGTGTCCTCAGCTGCTACTCACTGCAGGCCAGTAAACCTACCCGTGAATTCAAAAATGAAACTGAGAAAACACAACTGAGGTAAGATGAATGGATGTTGTGAGACAACCCCTTTAAGAATTCTTTGTGGCATTTTGTCAAATTGCAAATCATGTGAAAAGTCACATGATTTGTGATGGGAAAAAATGGAGGAACCCCCCCCACACACACACACACACACACAAGTAACTATATATACTATTTTGGGGAAAAAACTAAACAAAAACTGCAATGAAAAAATTCACTTTTTATTGTGCTTTATGCATTTGTTTCTTAAAAATAAAATAAATTAAAACCCCATCCAAACGTTTGAATTGATAAAGAACTCCAAACCCCTGCAAGACTAGAGGACGCATGAAAGCCTTTATCATACTGTTATAAACTCAACTCCATAATAGCATAGCATGGAAAATGCTGCTATCCATCTCCCTCAGCAGACTCTGCCTATACAACGCATATAGGGCGAGGTGTCCGAAAATTGGCGGTGCTATGTCAGTTTTTAGGTGCATCAAATAAGTGTAAAGTGCGGCAGAAAGTCTGACCGTATAAAAAATCTGGCGTCAGGTATACCTTAGTAAACATAATGCGCCTAAAAATGATGCACTGTGCGCGCCTCCATAACGAAATGCGCCTATTGAGGCACATAGCACATCATTACAAGTATGTGTTAGACGCATTTCATATACTTGTAATGATAAGCTATGCGCCTCCGTGCGCGATAGGGACATTAAATATTCTACCAATGAAATGTTTTGTGCCGCGATTAGCGCAAATCGCGGCACATAGCATATCATTAGAAGTGTATGTAATGCCCCTATGGAGGCACATCGCGCACGGATGCGCATAGCTTATCATTACAAGTATATGAAATGCGTCTAACTTGTAATGCGCCTAACACATACTTGTAAAATGTGAAATGCGCCTAACACATATACATTTGTAATGATGTGCTATGTGCCTCAATAGGCGCATTTCGTTATGGAGGCGCACAGCGCATCATTTTAGGCGCATTATAATGTGTCGTTCCCGGCATATAATGCGCCTAGTTGTGGTGTACAACAGTTCATTTACATCCAAAATATGGAGTCAAAAGTGGTTTTAGCGCAATATAGACCAAAAAACTGGCGTTAGTGTGTTGGGAAATGTCGCCCCTAGAGTTCTGCATCAGGAAAGCAGCTCAAATAGCTATAATAGGCGTAGTAAGAATATAAAAGCTCAGAACACATTTTAAAACACTGGTGTTAAATAGTGGATATTAACTGAAATAGACAGATTTTTACTTCAAACATACCTCTGATTATGTCACAGCTTTCCATAAATCAACAGTACAAGTATATATAATAAGCTTTATAATATAACTAATTAGAGAAAATTTCTTCTTTTATCAGCCTATAGTTCTACCCCTTCTTGGTCTATTTTTGGACCACTCATACATCACTAAAAGAATCCATCTTGCAGAGGAAACCAGGCTCCAGCTTAAGTTAGATTTATTTAGAGCAGGCATCCTCAAACTGCGTCCCTCCAGCTGTTGGGAAACTACAACTCCCATCATCCCCCCTGTTATAGATTATATAAATGCATGATGGGAGTTGTAGTTTCCCACCAGCTGGAGGGACGCAGTTTGAGGATGCCTGATTTAGAGGGATAGGGAAGGACAGGCAGAGAGAGACACAGCTGATGCTGGCTGTTTAGCGAGTGTCTTATCTCACCTTAGTGCTACACTCACAGCTACACTGCTCAGTATTGCTGTATGATGTCCACCATGCTGCTTCTTGTATCTATCGGAGTCTCTCAGGCCAGGTCTGAACTGCATGGGACAAAAAAATGGCTGAAAGTCGACCTTTTTTTTCCCCAATGCATGATCGCGGTTTTTGTCACGTTTTGCGCAAAAAAACGCAGTCAGTTCTCGTTTTCTGTTTGCTGTGCACGCCCATCTTTTTGGTGCCACGCCCCTTCAAAAAGCCACACCTACTCCGCCTAACTGCATAATGGCTTTGGAAGAAAGCTAGGTAGATGCCCTTATGCCAGGTAGTAGCTCCCCATAACCAGGTAGTGCCCCTTACAGAAAGGTAGATGCCCCCTTGTAGCCAGTAGATGCCCCCTTGTAGCCAGAGTAGATGCCCCCTTGTAGCCAGTAGATGCCCCCCTTTGTTAGCCAGGTAGATGCCCCCTTTGTTAGCCAGGTATATGCCCCCCTTTGTTAGCATGTAGATGCCCCCCTTTAGTAGCCAGGTAGTGCCCCCTTTAGAAGCCAGGTAGTTGCCCCTTTAGAAGCCAGGTAGTTGCCCCCTTTAGTAGCCAGGTAGTTGCCCCCTTTGTTAGCCAGGTAGTTGCCCTCTTTAGTAGCCAGGTAGTTGCCCCCCTTTAGTAGCCAGGTAGTTGCCCCCTTTAGTAGCCAGGTAGTGCCCCCCTATAGCTAATAAAAATAAAATAATAAAAGCCACTTACCTCACCAGGCTCCTGCAGCACGACCAGCTCCTGCCGATCTCCTCAGCGTCGCAGGGGAGTGAGTGCAGCCACGCTTCACTCCCCCTGCGACGCTGATCTGTATGTACAGCGCACACCGGCGCATACAGGGGGAGAAGGGAGGAGGGGAACGATCCCTCCTGCCTTCTCCCTGCACAGTGAGAGGCGCCGGGCGGGTGAGCGGACGCTGCAGCTGCTTCACCCGCCTGTAGGAGTGTCCCAGCGGCGCAAGAGTAGCGCATCAGTGCTACTCTGTCGCCGGGGTCATTTAAAGAACCCCCGCTGCCTGCTGGCGGCGGGAGGAATGCCAACTCTGCCGGGAGGGCGGGGGGGGGACCCCAAATAGCGGGACTCCCCCGCCAAAAGCGGGAGAGTTGGCATGTATGGTGTATATGAAGTGAAGCTCTGAGGGATGCTGTATAATGGGTTCCCCACTCAGGACCAACTCTGTGATCCAGAACAGAAAGCTGCTAACATTTCAGGGGTCTTGCCCTAGAAGACTCTGTTCATGTATTACATAGATGGCCATTTACTTGAGTCTGAAAAATACAACCCCTTTAACTCTCTAAGCACTAGGCCTGAAAAGGCCTTAAAGGGGTTTTGCCACGATCTCATTTCCTACCTCCTGCATCCAGCTCTGTGTGCCCAGAAGGGGGCGTGTGTGAATTGCATATCATGTGACCCAGCAGGATGACATCACCAGGACTTTCCTCTCTTTAGTCAAAGAAAGGTCTGTTACTGTAATAGACTGTGCTCAGAGGTAAAACTTTTGCCTCGGGCAAAAGGGGTCCTTGTTCAAATCCTGCAAGGAACCAAACCTGTGGTTTTTATTTTCTCTTTATCAATGCACAGACCTGATGGAGGTTTCTTTTTTATTTTTTGCACTGTTTGACTAATTACTAAGGAACAGGGGAAAGGAGTAGAATACAGCACCGGGGTTTGAACACTCAGTAAGCTGCCTGAAAAAGTGATGTCTAGCATGTGCGCAGGAGGAGGAGCTCTCAGCCCTGGTCGTACCCCCTTGGAGACAAGGTGTAAAACAATGGATCACTAAAGGAAGCAAGCTAAAACAAAAACGGTCCCAGAATTTTTTAATAATAATGAATGGTGAAAATGTTTGTTATTTCATTTACAAACTTCCCACATCAATTTTACCCCTTTATTGACCAGCTACATTTTTTAGTTTTTGCCTCTCTGCATTTCAACAGTTGTAACTTTTTTATTTTTTCAATGACACAGTTGTATGGGGACTTGTTTGATGCGGAAGAAGTTATATATATATATATATTTTTTTTTTTTTTTGGGGGGGGGGCATATATTGAGTTTACATATAAAATACTGCAGATTTTTTAAAATAGTTTTTGCAGCATCAACAAAGTTTTTTCTGCATTTGTTTTTTTTATTATTTTCACATCATTCACACTCTACACTAAATAATTTGTTAGATTCATTCTACAGGTTACTACGTTCGTGTTGATACCTAATATGTGTAGATTTTGGGGGTTTTTTTGCGCAATGTATGCACAACAATTGTTTTATTTATTTTGTTATATTTATTTGTATTTTATTTATTTTGTAAAATGTTTTCCACAGGTTTTTTTTTTACACTTAGTAATATATAAGCATACTACAGAGTGTAATTTATTAGCATATTACAGTATGATAATACATTACACTCTGTGTCCTTATGATACAGACTGCTTTTAGGGCAACACATAGTGTGCCCTGATAGCAGGCTTATTAGGGTATATTCACATGGCTTATTTTGGAGCGCATTTCGGCGAGTATTGCGCGTTATACGCAGGGAAATGCACGGTGCAATTACGGTAATCCATAGCTCTCTTTGAGAGCTATGGATTACGCGTTGTCCCCCCGTGCGTACAATACAATCGTATTATACTCGCGGGGGGGAGAATTGACATGTCAATTGTTCACGCCGATTACATGCCGCTGACAATGTATGTCAATAGGGCTGACAGGCTGCCAGCCCCCCCGTGCTTTGGAAATACGCGCTGATTATACTATACGCGCCCCAATGCACCATGTGAACATACCTTTATACAGATAGCCCTGGGGCTATTCTAGGTCCCGATGGAGCAGGGGAATCCCGTTGTTTATGCCAAGGTCACGAACTGCAACAGTCAAAGGGTTAAACAGCAGCGATCGGAGGCTTCCTTCTTTCCCTTCCTTTTACATAGACTACTGTAGGAATGGAGCTGTTAACTACAGCTGCGTTCCTAGTGCAGTTGCGGCGCTGGGAGCCGTAAACCCCCTCTGTCTGCAATCACTGCTATAGAAACACCCACAGCCTAACAAGGAGGCATGAGTCTGAAGCTGCCTGTGGCTTTGTGAAACTGCATGCTGAGAAAAACTCTTTATTTTTTAAATGTTTGCTGAGCCCTTATTCCTGAAGTTCTTTTCTGCAGCAGTTTGCATATCTTTTCCCTCTTGGAGCTCACCTTTGGCCTTATTTCTGACTATAAAGTGGCAAGGAAAGATATGGTCCATAATTGGTACCACTCAAATTCTAAAGATAGAGAGGTTTGGTAGAGTCCACGATTAAAAATCCTGTAAAGACAGTCATTTTTATAAAAAGGGAGATAGGGATAATCTAAAGCATGGTAAGATAATTTCCGTGCCACTTCCAGTTAGGTAATATAGCCACCAAAGAGACCCCCAGAGGCAGTTACCAAGAATTTAGGTCACAGGCATATATTTTCAGTGTAGTTGTGGACTTTTTCTTAAAAGGGTTGTCTCGCTACAAGGATTGCTTTTTCTGTTAATGATCTTGCAAAAACAAGTCACTTTCCAAGATATGTCCATTAACAGTGTTCTACCTATTCCTAGATATCCCCTCTTGTATCTGCTGCATCAGCTCCTCAGGTCGCTATAGCTACAGACCTGTTTACTCTCTCATGATAGGCTGCCAGCACTGGTTGCTATAGCTACAGACCTGGCTTCTACTGCAGCCTAGTAGAAGCCAGTAAACACGCCCCTGAATTCAAAATGAAAGCAAGAAAATAGCACTGAGGTAAGATGAATCTTTGTAGTGAGACAACCCCTTTAACTCCCTCATGAAAAACAGATAATTTTTTTTTTTCACTTAGGTTATTTCATCCTTGAATTTGAAAAGCCATTACTTTTTAGGTTTCCAGCAACAACCACATGTTGGTTTCTTTTCAACTGGACAAGTTAAATTTTTTAATAGCACCATTTAATGTACTACACAATGCATTCAAAACTTTTAACAAATGTTTTGGGTTTTGCTTTTTTAATGTAAAAATCATATTAAATTCATTCTGCTGATCAGTGCAAGTACTGCCATAACAGATTTAGATAGTATGTTACATTTTCTACTTTTTTTCTTGTCCGGGCTTGTTTTTTGTGGGACGAGCTATGGAGTAAGGCTGTGTCTACACAGCAATGTTAAAATGCCGTCCAAGATCCAACGACATTTTAATAATTGTAGACCGCATTTTTGATGCAGATTTGCGCTAAAAAAATGCGGTTAGCTTTCGGATTTGCCGTCGGCCCGTACATTAAATGTATGGGAATCCGACGGCAATCCAGCAGAAGATACGGCATGTATTAAAATCCACCGGAATCTGGTGGATTTCAAAACAGATCGGAAAGAATCCGTGCTCTGTAGACTACAGCACAATTTTTATATTGCTGTCTATGCAGCACTCGCTACAGTTGGATTTTCGTCGGATTCAAAATACTGAATCCGCGGAAAATTCTCCGAGAATCCCATGCTGCATAGACATAGCCTAACAGATCCCGTTTTACCTGATTAGGTTTGCTTCTTCATTTGATAAATTAGAAAAGAAGGTGTCCTGAACTTGTGATATTTTTTCAAACTCTTGACTGGTTATACAATATTCTGCAAAACCTCAGTACTGCAATGTATTATGCTTTTCCTGTCATCCTTTTACACACTGCCTGTGGAAGGACCAAGACAGCAGACCGACACAATAACTACACAGCACCCCTAAATATTTCTGCAAAAAAGGACGGTGGGCTATTGAGGTGGAGGGAGCCCCCTCTCTCCCAGCATTTAACCACTTAGATGCTGCAGTCACTATTTACTGTGCATCTGAGTGGTTGAATTTTAAGAGCTACCGTGTTTCCCCAAAAATAAGACAGCACCGAAAGTAAGACATAGCAGAGATTTTGTTGAATTCCCTAATATAAGGCACCTCCGAAAATAAGACATAGCGGAAATCATTGCTGCAGCTCCCTATACACAGGGCTGTCCCTAAGGGTGGGGGGGAGGGTTAGGTGTTCCCCGCTCACCCCCAGAAACGGCCCTGGGTCATATTGTTGTAGCAGAGTGTTGAAGGATCAGTGCAGGTAGGTCATGTGACTGTGATGTCACCACAGGTCCCGAACATCCCAGGACAGGAGACAGAACGTGTACAAGTAAGAGAGGGAAAGGGGGGGGGGGGGGAGAAACAGAGCAATGATACTGACACACACATCTCACAGGATGGCTGATGGGGCATGCTAGAACTTCTAGTTCTACAAGTCCAAGCAGGTCACATTTGCCATCCTTTGAGATAAGTAACTGCAGCTGCCATAAAATGTCCTTTACATACATATATCCTATGGTTTGTGACTCTAAACTTTAACACACACACACACACAAGTATAGCATGCTATAATTTATTTGTGGAAAAATAAGACACCCCCTGAAAATAAGACATAGTGCATCTTTTGAGAGCAAAAATTAATATAAGGCGCTGTCTTATTTTTGGGGAAACAGAGTAGCGTTCTCTCAGATTCAAACCACTGCTGCAGACTGTCATAGTACTGTACTGTTGTGTTCAGCTATCACCAGGTGAGAAAGGAGCGCATGCCCTCACAACTTCTGCCAGGTATATACTGGGGATGTTAAGAATAGGTTTATATGTTTTTCAGCTGACCATGGATACAGGTTATCTGTTGCCCTAACTATAGAGAGTGCAGAAGGTAGAGGGAACTCTATGGCCCACCTCAATGTGTTATTACAAAGGGATCTGGATAGGTTGGAGGCCTGGGCAGAGAAATGGCAGATGAGGTTTAACACTGATAAATGCAAGGTTATGCACATGGGGAAGAGAAATCCATTACATGATTACATGTTAAATGGAAAAACACTGGGTAGAAGTGACATGGAGAAGGACTTGGGAATCCTGGTGGACAGTAAACTTAACAGTAGCAGCCAGTGTCAGACAGCAGCTGCCAAGGCAAATAGGATCATGGGGTGCATTAAAAGGGGCATAGCTACACAGGATGAGAACATTATTCTCCCATTATACAAGTCACTGGTTAGACCACACATGGAATATTGTGGACAGTTTTGGGCCAGTGCACAGGAAAGACATTGTAGAGCTTGAACAGGTACAAAGGCGGGCAACAAAAATAATAAAAGGACTGGGTGGACTACAATATTCAGAAAGATTAGCAAGATTGGGGTTATTTAGTTTAGAGAAAAGACGGCTTCGGGGGGGAACATGATAAATATGTACAAATATATTAAGGGCCAATATACAGATCTCGCTAAAGATTTATTTATACCCAGGACTGTATCGAGAACACGGAGGCATCCTCTATGTCTTGAGGAAAGAAAGTTTCTACATAAACATAGAAAGGGATTTTTTACTGTAAGAGCAGTGAGACTGTGGAACTCTCTGCCAGAGGAACTTGTCATGGTGAATTCAATAACAGTTCAAGAAGGGCTTGGATGCATTTCTGGAGAGTGATAACATAAGTTATAGTGACCAGGATTCTGAAGAAGGGTCTGGATACATTGCTAGATGTAATATAACAAGTTATAGTGACCAGGACTCTGGAGAAGGATCTGGATACATTTCAGATGTAAATAATATAACAAGTTCTAGTGACCGGGATTCTGGAGAAGGGTCTGGATACATTTCTAGATGTAATAATAAACAAGTTATAGTGACTGGGATTCTGGAGAGGGGTCGTTGATGCAGGGATTTATTCCGATTGCCAGATCGGAGTCGGGAAGGAATTTTTTCCCTAAGGTGAGGACAATTGGCTTCTACCTCATGGGGGTTTTGCCTTCCTCTGGATCAACAATTTAGCACTTTAGCAACACTTTAACAAATGAGCTGAACTGGATGGATTTATGTCTTTTTCAGCCTGACAAACTATGTAACTATGAATTAACGCTTGTACTAACAACGGCAATGATGGTGGGGAAAGAGGCTCTTCGATTTTGCTTTGGACGCAGGATCTTTGTTAAAGAGGTGTAACCCGCATTTTAAAAATGTGTTATAAAAATGATGACTTTTTCAGAAAAGCTTACCTTTGTCTATATGATAGAGGTAGCTCTCCTGACTTAATGCAGCCAGTAAGTGCAAGACACTGGTGTAGATCCGGACTTTGTCATCACTGTTATCTTCCCAAGTGTAATCTTCGATCACATTTAAAAGGCCACGCACCAGGAAGAGGACACCTTGTTCCGGGTGGTCCTGTAAGACATAACAATACAGGTAAGGGCTATAATGTACTCACCACACAATGTAAGATAGAAATTACTGCAGCAAAGATGTCAAGCCTTGAGATGGATGAGACCACCACTGACCAAACATTAGTGGCATATTCTCTCTAGGTATTGATATTGGTTTCAATGGGGGACAAAATGGTGTCCATAAAGTATGGACGGTGCACGCAGCTTCTTGATACTATGGTGTTGCCATTTGATAAATGGGTCAGCTAATACAGTGGTGAAGTCAAGTAAACTGACAATTCTCTCTATTATCAACTAATACAATCAAAAAGGGGAATATCTCTCTTTGGGAAGAGCACCAAATAAGTGTGTGGAAATTTGAAATTGCATTTTGCACTCCACTAGGCATCTGCAGGGCATTATGGGAAAGAAACTGAGAAGCTTGGGTGCCATCTACTGGATGAAACAAATCCTCAATTTGCTTTTAACACACTGAGTCTTTAGAAAGTAAAAAGGATATTAGCCAAGCCAGTATCACTCATCCGCATACAGCTGTTTCAGGGTTTTGCCCCTCATCAGTGCAAAGCAGAGCTTACTGGCTGCCTGGGTGGGAGGCAATGAGTGGCTCAGGAAGGGAAATATCTCTCTTTGGGGACAGGAGCATATAGGTGTGTGGAGATCTGAAATTGCCTTTTGCACTCCCCTAGACATCTGCAGGGCATTATGAGAAAGGAGCTGAGAAGCTCGAGCATCTCCTATTGGATGTAACAAATCCTCAATTTGCTTTTAACTCTGCTCTGCACTGATGAGGGGCAAAACCCTGAAACAGTTGTATGCAGATGAGCGATAATGGCTTGGCTAATATCCCTTTTGCTTTCTAAAGACTCAGTGAGTCAAAAGCAAATTGAGGATTTGTTACATCCAATACTGGTTGCACGAGATTCTCAGCTCCTTTCCCATAATGCCTAGTGGACTGCAAAAGGCAATTTCAAATCTCCACACACCTATATGCTGCTGTCCCCAAAGAGAGATATTCCCCTTTCTGAGCCACTCATTGACTCTCACCCAGCCAGCCAGTAAGCTCTGCACTAATTGAGGGGCAAAATCCCAAATCAGCTGTATGCAAATGAGCAATACTGGCTTGGCTAATATCGCTTCTGCTTTCTAAAGACTCAGTGAGTCAAAAGCAAATTGAGGATTTGTTACATCCTATAGAGGGCACTCAAGCTTCTCAGCTCCTTTCCCATAATGCCTTGTGACCACTAATACAATGTAATTGATACTCACAGGAACAACCAGCAATGTGGAGAAGAAGTTGCTGAGGAATTCCAGAAGAAAGGCTTCAGAGGATCGCATCTTTCCATCTATAATAATAGTCTTTGGCACCTCTGGAACAAGGCTGACGGCAGCTTTGAAGAAGGCATCAGCTGGAAAAACGATAAGTGCGCGTTTACACGGGTGGATATATTGTGGGTTTTCAGCCACAGTGTATTATTGTTTTAGCAAAATTTGTAATTAAATACATTTTTACCGATGTTGCTGTGGATTAACCTCTTAACGCCCGCCCGCCGCCTTTTGACGTCAGGGCGTGCAGGTTTTTCGTCTGCAGCGACGTCTTTTGAGATGCGCGCTGCAATTATGGTAATTCATAGCTCTCAGAGAGAGAGAGCTATGGATTACGCGTCATCTTCCCACGCGTACAATACAATAGTATTGAACGCCCAGGGAGAGAATTGACATGTCAGTTGTTAGCGGCGCTAACGCATGTCAATGGGGCCAGCCAGGCACCGCCACCCCTCCCCCCCCGTGCTTTGGAATTACGTGCTGATCAGCACGTGCTTCCAAAACACCCAGCGTATTGTGGCGCGTACTATACGTGTCCCAATACGCCATGTGAACATAGCCCTAACACACTGCATCCCATCACTGGCGACTCACATCCTAACACACTGCAGCCCAGCACTGGCGATTCACATCCTAATACACTGCATACCAGCACTGGCGACTCACATCCTAATACACTGCAGCCCAGCACTGGCGATTCACATCCTAATACACTGCATCCCTGCACTGGCGATTCACATACTAAGACACTGCAGCCCAGCACTGGCAACTCACATCCTACTACACTGCAGCCCAGCACTGGCGATTCACATCCTAATTTTAAAACTGCATCCCATCACTGGCGACTCACATCCTAATACACTGCAGCCCAGCACTGGCGACTCACATCCTAATACACTGCGTCCCAGCACTGGTGATTCACATCCTAATACACTGCATCCCAGCACTGGTGATTCACATCCTTAATAACTGATCCAGCACTGGTGATTCAACATCCTAATACACTGCATCCCAGCACTGGCGACTCACTTTCCTAATACACTGCATCCCAGCACTGGTAATTCACATCCTAATACACGGCAGCCCAGCACTGGCGACTCACATCCTAATACACTGCAGCCCAGCACTGGCAACTCACATCCTAATACACTGCATCCCATCACTGGCGACTCACATCCTAATACACTGCATCCCAGCACTGGTGAGTCACCTCCTAATACACTGCATCCCAGCACTGGTGAGTCACATCCTAATACACTGCATCCCAGCACTGGAGAATCACATCCTAATCCACTGCATTCCACCCACTGGTGATTCACATCCTAACACACTGCAGCCCAGCACTGGCGATTCACATCCCTAAACACTGCATCCCAGAAAATGGCACTCACATCCTAATACACTGCATCCCAGCACTGGCGACTCACATCCTAATACACTGCATCCCAGCACTGGCAACTCACATCCTAATACACTGCATCACAGCACAGGCGACTCACATCCTAATACACAGCTTCCCAGCACGGGAGAGTCACATCCTAATACACTGCATCCCGCACTGGTAAATTCACATCCTAATACACTGCGTCCCAGCACTGGTGATTCACATCCTAATACACGGCAGCCCAGCACTGGTGATTCACATCCTAATACACTGCAGCCCAGCACTGGTGATTCACATCCTAATACACTGCAGCCCAGCACTGGCGACTCACATCCTAATACACTGCATCCCATCACTGGCGACTCACATCCTAATACACTGCATCCCATCACTGGCGACTCACATCCTAATACACTGCATCCCAGCACTGGTGATTCACATCCTAATACACTGCAGCCCAGCACTGGCGACTCACATCCTAATACACTGCAGCCCAGCACTGGTGATTCACATCCTAATACACTGCATCCCAGCACTGGTGATTCACATCCTAATACACTGCGTCCCAGCACTGGTGATTCACATCCTAATACACGGCAGCCCAGCACTGGAGAGTCACATCCTAATACACTGCATCCCAGCACTGGAGAGTCACATCCTAATACACTGCATCCCAGCACTGGTGATTCACATCCTAATACACGCAGCCCGAGCACTGGCGACTCACATCCTAATACACTGCAGCCAGCACTGGTAATTCACATCCTAATACACGGCATCCCAGCACTGGCGACTCACCTCCTAAATACACGGGAAATCCCAGCAACTTGGCGACTCACATCCTAATACACTGAAAGCCCAGCACTGGCGACTCACATACTAATACACAGCAAGCCCAGCACGGGTGATCACATCCTAATACACGGCAGGCCCAAGCACTGCGACTCACATCCTAATAACTGCAGCCCAGCACAGGCGATTCACACCCTAATAAACTGCATCCAGCATGGCGACTCACATCCTTACACTAATGCCCAGCACTGGCAACTACTATGCTAATACACTGCTTTCCCATCACTGGGACTCAATCCTAATAACTGCATCCCCAGCACTGTGTTCCATCCTAATACACTGCATCCCAGCATCTGGTGATTCACATCCTAATTACACTGCTCCCAGCAACTGGTGATTCCCATCCTAATACACTGCTTCCCAGCACTGGTATTCACATCTAAATTTACACGCAGCCCAGCACTGTGATTCCATCCTAATACACTGCAGCCCAGCACTGGTGATTCACATCCTAATACACGGCAGCCCAGCACTGGCGACTCACACCCTAATACACTGCAGCCCAGCACTGGGGATTCACATCCTAATACACTGCAGCCCAGCACTGGCGACTCACATCCTAATACACTGCAGCCCAGCACTGGCGACTCACATCCTAATACACTGCATTCCAGCACTGGTGATTCACATCCTAATACACTGCATCCCAGCACTGGTGATTCACATCCTAATACACTGCATCCCAGCACTGGCGACTCACATCCTAATACACTGCATCCCAGCACTGGTGATTCACATCCTAATACACTGCGTCCCAGCACTGGTGATTCACATCCTAATACACTGCATCCCAGCACTGGTGATTCACATCCTAATACACTGCAGCCCAGCACTGGCTACTCACATCCTAATACACTGCATCCCATCACTGGCGACTCACATCCTAATACACTGCATCCCAGCACTGGTGACTCACATCCTAATACACTGCAGCCCAGCACTGGTAATTCACATCCTAATACACGGCAGCCCAGCACTGGCGACTCACATCCTAATACACTGCAGCCCAGCACTGGTAATTCACATCCTAATACACTGCATCCCAGCACTGGCGACTCACATCCTAATACACTGCATCCCAGCACTGGCGACTCACATCCTAATACACTGCATCCCAGCACTGGAGACTCACATCCTAATACACTGCATCCCAGCACTGGTGATTCACATCCTAATACACTGCATCCCAGCACTGGTGATTCACATCCTAATACACTGCAGCCCAGCACTGGCGACTCACATCCTAATACACTGCATCCCAGCACTGGTGATTCACATCCTAATACACTGCATCCCAGCACTGGTGATTCACATCCTAATACACTGCATCCCAGCACTGGTAATTCACATCCTAATACACTGCATCCCAGCACTGGTGATTCACATCCTAATACACTGCAGCCCAGCACTGGCGATTCACATCCTAATACACTGCATCCCAGCACTGGCGACTCACATCCTAATACACTGCAGCCCAGCACTGGCGATTCACATCCTAACACAGTGCAGCCCAGCACTGGCGATTCACATCCTAACACACTGCAGCCCAGCACTGGCGATTCACATCCTAATACACTGCAGCCCAGCACTGGCGATTCACATCCTAATACACTGCAGCCCAGCACTGGTGATTCACATCCTAATACACTGCAGCCCAGCACTGGTGATTCACATCCTAATACACTGCAGCCCAGCACTGGAGATTCACATCCTAATACACTGCAGCCCAGCACTGGCAACTCACATCCTAATACACTGCATCCCAGCACTGGTGATTCACATCCTAATACACTGCATCCCATCACTGGCGACTCACATCCTAATACACTGCAGCCCAGCACTGGCAACTCACATCCTAATACACTGCATCCCATCACTGGCGACTCACATCCTAATACACTGCAGCCCAGCACTGGTGAGTCACATCCTAACACACTGCGTCCCAGCACTGGCGACTCACATCCTAATACACTGCAGCCCAGCACTGGTAATTCACATCCTAATACACTGCAGCCCAGCACTGGTGATTCACATCCTAATACACTGCGTCCCAGCACTGGTGATTCACATCCTAATACACTGCAGCCCAGCACTGGCGACTCACATCCTAATACACTGCAGCCCAGCACTGGTGATTCACATCCTAATACACTGCATCCCAGCACTGGCGACTCACATCCTAATACACTGCATCCCAGCACTGGTGATTCACATCCTAATACACTGCAGCCCAGCACTGGTGATTCACATCCTAATACACTGCAGCCCAGCACTGGTGATTCACATCCTAATGCACTGCGTCCCAGCACTGGCGACTAACATCCTAATACACTGCAGCCCAGCACTGGTGATTCACATCCTAATACACTGCAGCCCAGCACTGGCGATTCACATCCTAATACACTGCATCCCAGCACTGGCGACTCACATCCTAATACACTGCATCCCAGCACTGGCGACTCACATCCTAATACACTGCATCCCAGCACTGGTGATTCACATCCTAATACACTGCATCCCAGCACTGGTAATTCACATCCTAATACACTGCATCCCAGCACTGGCGACTCACATCCTAATACACTGCATTCCAGCACTGGTGATTCCCCATCCAAAACACACTGCAGCCCAGCACTGGTGATTCACATCCTAATTGCACTGCTCCCAGCACTGGCGACTCACATCCTAATACACTGCAGCCCAGCACTGGTGATTCACATCCTAATACACGGCAGCCCAGCACTGGCGACTCACATCCTAATACACTGCAGCCCAGCACTGGCGATTCACACCCTAATACACTGCATCCCAGCACTGGTGATTCACATCCTAACACACTGCAGCCCAGCACTAGCGACTCACATCCTAATACACTGCATCCCAGCACTGGTGATTCACATCCTTATACACTGCAGCCCAGCACTGGCGATTCACATCCTAATACACTGCGTCCCAGCACTGGTGATTCACATCCTAATACACTGCAGCCCAGCACTGGTAATTCACATCCTAATACACGGCAGCCCAGCACTGGCGATTCACATCCTAATACACTGCCTCCCAGCACTGGTAATTCACATCCTAATACACTGCATTCCAGCACTGGCGACTCACATCTTAATGCACTGCATCCCATCACTGGCAACTCACATCCTAATACACTGCATCCCAGCACTGGTGATTCACATCCTAATACACTGCATCCCAGCACTGGCGATTCACATCCTAATACACTGCATCCCAGCACTGGCGATTCACATCCTAATACACTAAAGTGAAAGGGGTGTTCCCACCATGCACGTTGATGGTATATCTATAGAATATGCCAATAAAGGCTGATTGGTGTGAATCCCACCTCTGGGACCCGCAACTATCTTTGAAGTGGGCCCGCGAAAGTATGAGCCCAATATGGAGAGCTGGTTGTGCTTGCCCCTGACTCTCCATTCTGTTCTATGGGACCCACAACGATCAGATTTTAAATGTTAAAGGTTCTCTTTAAATGTTTCTCTATTGAAGAAAATGTGGAGAAAAACCAAACATCCGCTAAATACTCCCCAATATTCAACTAAAATGGAACGTCAGTATGCGCTACAAGTAGTCTGTACAAGTAATTCATATCGGAATTATACTTATGACTACTAAATAGCGTGCTGAGAATTGCTTAGGGCTGTTTTTAAGAATGATTATCATGTAACTAAGTGATTTCACAACTCTTCAACAACTCTTCAGCAGTTTTTGATTCCGTTTTAATGAGCCAAAACCAGAAGGAGATTCAGCAAGAAGGAACCATTGAAACCCATTCTTTATATTTCAGGATGTGGGAGGTTCTATAGCAGTGACTGACAATTCAGCTCTGCTCTAATGCTTATAGCTGAGCCTGTTAGAGGGACATTAGTGATGAAGAGGTTTTAAAACCTGGGCAGAAAACTACAGAGCTCCAGAGGGTTAAAATGTGTCAATGAGAAACAAACAATAAGCAAACTGTGCTGCTTATAAGACACAGCAGCGACTGATGTCACCATCCCAACCATCCCAGCCACTGCTGCAAAAGCAGAGAGATTATCAGTAGCCCAGGAAAACTTGTGTACACAAAATGAGATGAGAACTGTGTTAACTTTAAGGAAGCAAAAACAGAAGAGCAATGTATTTGGTAATAATCTTTAAGAAAATGTTTTTATCCACCATCCAATTTGAAAAAATCTAATCCCATATTTAATTGGTATGCATCAAAGCAGCCTGTTCCTTCTGATGCGTTTCAAGCCACAGGGGCTCTAAATTGCTACGATTAAGAGCCACTGTGGCTCAAAACGCGTCAGTAGGAACAGAGGCTGCTTTAATGACGCTCTCTTTTTCAATGCATACTGATTAAATATGTGATTTTACTTTATATACATCTTTTCAAGTTGGATGCTGAAGAAAAACATTTTTCCTTATTCTTAGATTGATCCATTGCCTCTAGAGGTCCAGGAGGCTGTCCATGCACCAACTCACCTAGATGACAAGATTGTGAACTCAGGCACCAGTGGCGGTAAGCAAACCTATTTTTTATTATGATAATCTTTATTTACCTTTGCCTACATGTTTAACGCTAATTAATGTAGTGAGAAAACCCCTTTACGTACACAATCTCTCTGTTCATTTTTTATAACATATCTCACACTAGAATTTATGGTAAGTTATGAAGTGTAATAATTGTTATACTGAAATTTTGAATGAAACACTTAGTGCATGAAACTGCTGAGGTCACAGATCATTAGATCTTATACGGGTGGATGAAAGCTTTGCTTCATTACACCTGCCTGCTCTAGCGATCATCCAGAAAAATGTAAAGCACTTCATGGAATAAATGTAGCAGCAGCTATCGACAATGCCGGTCAAGTGCCTGAACATAGAAAAGAGCATATACTGTGCAGTCATATAATTAATAACGCCACCTCCACTTTTATTTCCCAAAGAACCATATATGCACTCTGTGGTCACACGTGTTAACATGCATTTACCCACAGCTGGAGAAGCATAGGGGTACCGTAACTTGTATCATTTTATGGAGTATTGTCACACAGAGGTGGTAATAGAACAGCGAGATGGTTTTGTGACACCATGATTGAAATTGTATGTAAACAGCTGCAAAAATCTGTTTTTTTTTTTCTGTGCAGTAATATTTTATGCCTCTGCTTCATATATACCTCCTGTCTGACCTCCTGTCTATGTTAGATAGGAGGAGGTCTCCTGTAGAGACCTCCTCCTATCTAACATGGTTTACAAGAGCAGTAAAGACATCGGGTGACATGTATGAATTCGAATGCGTACTTTTTTTTACTTGGCGCCGACAGTCCAGTTCTAAATAGATATAGAAGAGTGTAGAATACGACAGTATGAAGATTTTGGCGCATTACATAGAGCTTAATGCGCCAAACTTTGTATGGGCATAGAGTGTAACGCACCAAACTTTGTATGGGCATAGATTGTAATGCACCAAACTTTGTATGGGCATAGAGTGTAATGCGCCAAACTTTGTATGGGCATAGAGTGTAATGCACCAAACTTGGCGCATTAAGCTCTATGTAATGCGGCAAAAATCTGTCGTATTCTACACTCTCAGAATCTCATAATCCGAGCACTGAAACATTAAGAGGGTGACATGTATGAATTCAAATACATACTTTTTTTTTTTTTACTTGGCGTCGACACCAGAGTTCTAAATAGATATAGAAGAGTGTAGAATACGACAGATTTTTGGCGCATTACATAGAGCTTAGTGCGCCAAGTTTGGCGCATTAAGCTCTATGCCCATACAAAGTTTATGTAATGCACCAAAAATCTGCCGTATTCTACACTCTTCTATATCTATTTAGAACTGTGGTGTCGACGCCAAGTAAAAAAAAAAAAGTACGCTTCGTAATTCATACATGTCGCCTCATATCCTTCTTTACTGACTACTTCCCTCATTGCCGGCAGTGATTAACTCACTGCTAATTGTTAGATTCGTCTCTGGGTCTGTCCCGTCGGTCCCCGAGACGCATCTAAAAAGCGTATGTTCATACAGCGGCAAAACTCCGTGTGAACGAGCCCTTACCAGAGTAGTACAGACACTCTCCTGCATAACAAAGCCTATTAGAGCAGTAGGGACATCCTCTGGTCTAACCTGCTGTCTAATAAGGTCTTCTAGTAAACTGACCTTCTGTCTAACAAGGTTTACTAGAGTGGTACAGATATCCCACCATCTAACAAGATTTACTAGTGTAGTAGAGAGAGGTCCCACCATCTTACAAGGTTTAGAGTGGTAGGGACGTTCTCCCATCTGACAAGGCATGCTAGTCTGTTGTGATAAGGCCCCATCGACATGTATACTTGGGCATGTGCAAGATTTAAATGTTGAGAGGGGCGAGAAATATTCTATTGCAAGCATTTTGTACATGGCCTGCAATGCTGGGTTGATTCAAAGCCACCCACTACCACATGCATGCATAAAGGTAATTGGCTAATACCCTTAAAAAAGGTTGTTTACAAGAAAAGAGATATGACGTCCAAGTATGAAAAGCTCTGGGCCAAATGGCTCGATACCCCAGACTTTCGACAGGGAGACAGTACTACGGAGCTCCTGTTGATTGTGAGGCTTTTTAATATTTCTGTTGGCCAAAGATATGTGTTATACTATGAGGTATGGGAAATATTTTGTATTATCATTACCGGCTTGCAGGGTTGGGTCGCATTCTCTGTTCATTGTGTAATGTTCTTTCAAAGTCCTTTCTTTACATTAAATTGCATTGTATTAAATTTGCATTTGTACCAGTTCTTTTGTTGTATGTCCTGAATGACTTTGCTTAAGGGCATGTCCCCACGGCAAGGTTTTTCAGCCGGTTTGCGGTTTTGCAGAGCGCCTGAAAAACCGGCCGAAAATGAGCACAATTGTACTCTATGGAAAACCCTTGCAGCAGTCCCCACTGCACGGGTTTTCCGCCCGACTGTTTTTTGCTCCCCCGTCCCCCCCCCTCCGCTCAGCCCCCCCCCCCCTCACGGCAAACCGGCAGGTATTTGTCCACTACCGTGTAAACAGCCCCTAACAGTGGGAAATTGTTTTTTTTTTTTGTAATGATAAAAGTTATCTAGCGTGGAAAACCACTACTTTCTTCCGTAACTGTGTTAACTATTTTTTGAATATTCTTTGATCTCTTGTTATCACTTATGTTTATTAAAATCAAATAAAATATGTTTAAAAAAAAAAAGTTATCTTAATAAAAAGTAATTGATTAAAAATAACAAGGTGTATTAGAGTAGTAAAGCTATCCTCCTAAGTTCACATCTCGTTTTAGCAGCCCTTGAAACCACACCCCTATAAAGAGATCACTTTTGTCGGTGGACCATAGAAGTATCTAGAAACTGTCTAAAGCACAATAATAAATGTGGTATAAAGTATGTACGACATTATTTTTGGTGCAAATTGTGCCAGAATTCTGACGCGTGACTTAAGAGAACCTGTCACATAGGTTGTGCCCCCCTTGCTGAGGGCAGCACAAGCTAGTGTCAGACCTGCTGTTTCCAGCGCTGTGTCCCTTATCCTGTAAGATGCAGCAGTTTTAGAGCATTTACCCCTCAAATCTTATTCAGGAGCAGGTGTTAGCCCCACCCACCAAATGTTAGCCCCGCCCACTGACAGTTATTCACCTGTTTGACCTATTCAAAGTAATAGGTTTGTCAGTTGAGGTGGGCGGGGCTAGCCTCAGGCAGGCGGGGTTTGAAAAAAACTGACTCTTTGAATGACTCTACTGGCTGAAAACTGCAGATTTGAGCATTAAATGCTCTAAAACTACAGCATCGTACAGACTAAGGCTATGTTCACACGGTGTAATTGCAGGAACGTATTACGCCCGCAATTACACCGTGTACTCGGAGGCGGGGCGGGGAGGCCGGCAGCCCGCAGGCCACATAGACATTCATTATTCATGGCACATATACGCCGCTGGTAATTCACATGTCACTTCTCTCCCCGCTCGGTGTATTGTGCGAGCAGGGAGAGGAGACGTGATCCATCGTTCTCTATGAGAACTGTGAATTACCGTAATGAATGGGATGTATCTCGCCCCGTATTTAGCGCAGTACAGGGCGAGATACGTCCCAGTATAAGCCATGTGAACATAGCCTCAGGGACACAGCGCTGGAAACAGCAGGTCTGACACTAGCTTGTTCTGCCCTCAACAAGGGGGGCATAGCCTATGTGACAGGTTTTCTTTAAGGTGGTTGTCCTCTTCAGAGATTGATGGCATATCGCTAGGAAATCAATGGGAGAGTGCCGACCACCTCTACGTTCAGAACGGAGAGGCTTTGAGGCTCGATCTGGAGGTAGGTGCGGGTTCCAGGTCATGGCATACTCTAGCAATATGCCATCAATGTCTGAAGAGGGGGCAAGCCCTCTAACTACACTGTCTATGCCTAAAACTGTATAAGACACCACTGGAGCATGGAAGTACCACACTACCATATTGGCACAGTAGTGCCTAATACTGAATCTTGGAGAACCATGCAACAATCGGCTATACCACATGGTCAACTGATTTATGTTGAATGGCGTCATCATAGATACCTACTTTTGGGATACAGCTCAAGTGATCTAAATCAAAATCAATAGACTTGAACCATAGTCTAAGGAACTAGTATCCATCCAAGACTGGATTAAGAACTATTTTTTCTCACTATACTGAACCTGAAATATACTAATTTCTCCTGGAATTTATCCTCAAATTTTTGGAATTTTCTTGCACTTTTTGTTATTAAAGATGACTTTAGGATTTGTGAAGCTAACCCTGAGTGTGCTGTTGATTTTTCTACTAGTGTTACATGGGGTAACAGACTGGTTTAGTGTGCGATCTCATTCCTTTTTTCTGATAAACATTATAGGAGACCTGTATGAACGGGGCTGTGACACAATTCTGGCGTCAAAAAGCTATAGTAGACCAGTTCTATAGATGTATGAACAGGTGCACTCCAAACTTTGGCCGCGCCAAAGACAGTTTCTAGCACGCCACAGTTTTGGGGCGCTCTGGGGGCATCTCACCACATTCATAGAAGTAGACAAATTTAGGATTCATTGACGCCACAACTTTGGCCCCGAACAGTTAGAACAACCAGACCAGGGTAAAGGTGGTGCCTAAGCCAGACTTGTGGTATTGGCTCTACACTGTACCTGTATGACTGAGCTGCAGAAGAACAGCCAGACCAGGGTAAAGGTGGTGCCTGAGCCAGACGTATGGTATTGTTTCTTCACGCCTCTGTATGTATGACCTGAAGAGGAACAGCCAGACCAGGGTAAAGGTGGTGCCTGAGCCAGACTTGTGGTATTGGCTCTACACTGCCCTGTATATATGACCTGCAGAAGAACAGCCAGACCAGGGTAAAGGTGGTGCCTGAGCCAGACTTGTGGTATGCTCTACTGACCGCTCTAACACAGCCCTGTAAATTGTATGACCTTGCCCATGAAGAAACAGCCAGACCAGGGTAAAGGTGGTGCCTGAGCCTGAGCAGTTGTTTTGGCACTAGACTGTGCCTGTATGTATCACCTGCAGAAGAACAGGGTCATACATGCTGGCGCAATCTATACTACCTTAAAGGGGTTTTGCCATGATGTAATGTTGACATGGGATCCTCCAAAATGGGTATTTTATCACATTTTTAAATATATGTGATTACAAAAAATGAAGCCTCTGAGAGCTACAGCATTGCTCAGTCCCGCTTAGTTTCCTGAAAGTTTACATTAGACACGACCAGGACACTGATAGGAGCTGATCTGGCCACGCTTGCATGTTTGCACTTCTTATCTGATGACAGTGAACATGAAGGAGCTTGCAAGGGGCTGGGGAGAAAGTGCAGTGTATGAGGTTGTGTGCTGTATTGAGAATAGACTGGTTGTAATGTAATTATTTGAGTAAACATTGCAGACGCTGCCTTCTTCATCGCTCCCTGCTCACCCCCCTCCCTCTCACCCCTGCAGCCCTTCATGACTCAGCATGCTTTGTTTATATTCTCTCCTGAGCAAATAAGAGGTAAAGAACTCACTTCATGGCAAAACCCCTTTAAAGTGATTTAGAACTGGTCTATCATCGCCAGAATTCATACATGCTGCCCAATGTTTTTGGCCCCCAAATTCCACATAAATCCAGATATGGAATAAGACAACTTTCTGTACACTATAAATACATGTCTGCTTCTATTCTCCCTAATTCATAGGCTTATGTATCCTTGTTAAAACAGTTGGCTAGCCCGAGAGGTATAACATACTTAGATACAACCCAGAAAAGGGCCAGAATGGCGTCTCCAAATTATATCTATTTAGAATAGTAGAAATCCAATGACATATACTGTATTCTGTTTGTACTACTTTATATCTGACCATTAAAAAGTTTATGGTTAAAGAAAGAATAGTAGAAATCAAGAAGCAAGAACACACAATGCAATGCTGCATCAGAGTCAGAGGCAATAAACACACAGCATCTGACTTTGCAGGTTTTTAGTTTTTTTTTTTGTTCCTTTATAATAATGGGTTAAAAAAATTGCTCAGCTCTAAATTCTTTTGTCCCAAACAGACCATAGCATCAGGACCAAAACAAAGAAACCTGCTATAGTGGTGGACTTCCAAAATCCAGAGTCAGCTTCCTGCATCAGCTCATTTACACCAGCAACTGGAAATTACTGGGGCGTGGAAAGCAAAAATCCACCCGAAGACCAACAAGAGTCAGTAATAATCCCTGCCAATCTGCTCACAGCTATTTATTCAAAGACAGTAATTTTGGAATGATCTATTACTCCCATAGACTTGAAACAGTCACACATCTGTTATTATGGGAAGTTTATATAAAGTACCAGAAACATTGATGCATTCTAAACTTCATCTATATGAGGGATCAATGCTCTAGGGCAGCAGCCTCTACCCTGTGGCACTCCAGTTGCTGCACAGCTCCCGGGTATTGCAGTCTCACAACTGATGGAGCATCGCAGGGTGGAGGCCACCGCTCTAGAGGAATAACAATTACACTTTTAGATACACAGGATTGAGTTTTCTCTCTCAATGACAGTGAACAATAGGAAGAAGGAGATTATCCCCTGTGGGTATGAAAGCCTAAAATTGTTCAGTCGAGCCTAAGCTTAGTATGTGACCATATTGATTTCCTGAAATGGAATCGTAGCGGAAATAACTTGAAAACTAAACGTGCGCTCTGATCTTCACTGGCTTGAAGAATATCTTATTATTGTGCTCCACGTAGGGTTCCTTCTAGTGGAAAGACATCGAACTTTGACATATTTAATCATCACTTACAAGGCGAACATAAAAAAAGGAAAATGAACCATTATCAGAATATTTTAGGGTTCAATTTGCAATAAATTAATAGCGCCTTTTATACCATTTTACAATGCTGCTGAGTGTACAAGTGTCCTGCATTTGATAGAATAGATGCAAGCGCATGTATAATGGCACATTTCCTATGCAGACATGTATTGGGGCATAACGGTATCAAGAAACAAGGGTTCCACACTTTGCATCCCCTTTATAAATCAGAGCTGAACCCCACAGCAAAAAATGGTCTCCAGCACTGGCAGCAGTAAAGGGGTTGTCTCGCTACAAAGATTAGCTTCCAACATGTAGGGAACACTAAATTTTTTATGCTTTCCAAATATATTGCGGTGTTCATTTTTTTTTAGTTAAGGAGCTACAAGTGACTTTATCACCTTCCTGGTTTTATCAAGTTCCCCAAGTAACCGACCTGTGTACATCTCTCCCCCCTGCTGTTTGTTCTATCTGATAGCAGGGAGTGACGTCATCACACAGGTTGCAGCTGCAGCAGCAGCACAGGACTCTGGACAGTGTGAGCTTGTTTGTTATCTGATCTTTCAGACAAGAGAAATTAATTACTGCTGTTTACTTAAATCTCAGGCTGTCAGGAGCAGTGAAGCTTCTCAGTTAATCTAATTAGCAGAAGTCTGAATACACAGAGCTCATATGCTAATTACAGACAGCTGGACCAGGAAGTGATAGAGAAAGCAGCATTATTTCATTCATTCATCCTATGAAGCTTTGAGATGAGACAACCCCTTTAAAGAAAGTTTTTTTTTACACTAAAGACAGTAATCACCTACCTATACACAGGATGGATGATAAATATCTTATAGTGTTGGTTTCCACCAATCAGATCCCCACGATCACTAAAACAGGGAGCGCAAGTTCCCCATTTTCCCACACTGCGCTTGCACAGCGAGGAAGGGTTTGATTGGAGCCGTGGTTGATGAAATCAGCGCTCCGCTACCTTCATCAGTCTTATAGACACTGAATATCGCAGCAGTTTGCATGTTCAACCATGTGAAGAAGGACGGGGTCTCTGTTTCAGTGATCAGTGTTGGGATCCCCAGTGATTAACATTTTATCCCATCAGACTTTTAAAAGGAATATCATAAAATTTAAAAAAAAATATTGATAGGTTTACAGGTCCAAGGGGGGGGGCCCCCTATGTGAAGAATGGGTCCCTGAAAGTCCCCGGGGAGCACGGAGTTGGCCCACGCAGGAGAGGCACTCTCTGTTGTGTTTTATGATTGTTCTATTAAAAAAGGAGGGGGGAGTGCTCTGAATTTTCGAACCCCACTGAAATTTATAGGGTGTGCACATGCACAGCCTTTCCCCAAGTTCCACTAAAGACAATTGGGGGGTTTTTTAAAGAAAGGTGGGGGTTTCCAAGGGGGGAAACCCCATCCCTTTGTTAGACGGGATGCAAATCCTATGTTTTCCCCCAAAAATATCTGGTAAAAAAAATGGCAGACCTTAAATGGTTCTTGCCACAAAGGCATTTCATTCCTGCTTTGTTCTGCTTCAGCTTTCAGTGTGGTAAAAAGGGGGCGTTTCTGATTTGTTTGAATCTTCATGTGCTCAGCAGGCTTATATCACCATGCCTTTCTCCCAGTGTGCTCCTCATCAAACAAAGGTTGTTATGTAAAAGCTGCGGTACTACAATGTAGCCAAGTGGTTACACTTCGCCTTCCAACATAGGGGTCCTTGGTTAAATCCTTGCAGGAACAAACGGATTTTTTTTTTCAATGCCATACCCAATTGGGGTTTTCTTTTTATTTTTTTCACTGTTTGACAAATTTATAAGGAGCACAGGGACAGGAGTAGAATGACACACCGGGGGTTTGAAACATTTGCTCAGGCATTTGACCGTGTGTGTGATTATAAGCGGGGGAAAGACTGACAGTAACTGTTTTGAAGAGAGGGAAGTCTGAGCATGTGAAACCAGGACTGGGGAGCTCTCGTCACGGGTCGGCCCCCTAGAATGAGTTGTAAACTAGGGTCCCAAAAAGGAGAACAAAAAAAAAACAAAAAGGGGAGAATTTTTAATATTTGGTTTTTTTTTTTTTTTTTTTTTTTTGAAGTTCCCACGAAATTTTTTTACTTTGTGGTAAAACCCCTTTAAGTCATCATAGTTGCTTTGACAGCATGAATCTGAGAAGAGGCTGTCCAGATGGAATCATTTTTTTCTGGTAATGAGTCAAAGTGCAGTTTTCTGTAACTCACCTTGGGAAAGGCACTGGTTTGCAAGAGCCACTTGGCCTGAATGTAGGTATAGGTTGAGTCGGGTGAAGATGCTGGTCAAAGAGGGAATGGTTATAAAGCAGAAGGCAACACAAGCCTGTAGAAAACAAAGGAAATGGAGGTTTTAACCCTCATGATTTGGTGCCATACGTTCATTTTACATGACATGATACTCCAGACTTACATAGTACATGCTTATAGGGGTTGTTGTTGCTCAGCACCACCTTTACCATATAGAAAGGTTTCCACTCTGGAGACCAACTCCAGCCTGGTATCGATGGCTCTGTTAAACTACAGGACAAGTGCCCACCTGCAGCTTCCCTTCAGTGATAACAGTCTCAGAAAAGAGGTCACTGAAATGAGACTACCCCTTCAATTCTTAAATTTATAAATGAAATCTTAATAATCAAGTTTTTAGCAGTAGGCCTTACACATTCTGTATAGAAACTATATGAAAGCAACAAAACACAGAAAAGCATTTCTGCGTCCAGATGATTGGGGTACTGCATTGAACAGCATCGTAGCCTGCATATCAGGGCTGTGGAGTCGGAGCCGTGGAGTCGGTGCCTATTTTGCAGGAGTCAGGAGTCGTCATAAAATGGACCGACTCCGACTCCCAAACTATATAATAGTTGGGCCAGTTAGTTGATGCAGTGCAAAGGCAAGAGGAATTGGTTGGCCAGTGCTACTGCTCCCCTATCTTCACCTCATCAAGAGGGTGTAAATTTTGACAGGACAGGGAAAGTGCTGCCCCCCGGGGAAAAGATTCCGCTCCCCGGACAAACAAATTTTAGCAAAATTTTTCACCTGCTTTTAAAGCGTGAAAGTTCAATCAATCATCAAAAAATGACTTTTCTGAGGCAATTCCTTTATACCCTGACATTGTTAGAGATGTTGCCCCTGTGGTCACCGCTTTGGGCCCCCAACCCAAGTTATGTAGAGAGGCCGTTCTCTAGCCCTGGAAATAATGAGATCAGATGTGAGGTCATGTATGCAGGATCGGATGGAGGCGATACTATTTCTCAGGACAAATTCAGAGACTCCACAAATGTTCCTGCAGTGTTTTGCATATTTACAAATTTTTGTGTTCTAAAGTCATATCCAATAAATATATTTTACACTGACAAGCAAAAGGGTAACAATGTTTTGGACTTGTGACTTTCAGGCTCCATATCTCACCATCACATGAGGCTACTGTAATTTTATATACAGTCATCTTACCTATCTTATACAGAAATGTGACTTGCAAGTATTTAGCATCTGCTTAGTTCTGCAGATTCTTTCCTGTAACTGAATTGTTACTGTTTTGCTCCTAAAAATCAAAATGCTATTTTATTTTATTATTATTTTGTAATTCCACCTTTTGGTTTTCAATACTGCATGACTCTTTCTGGGCTCTGGATCAGATTCAAGCAGGTCTTGACCAAAATCTGATCCCAGGTCTCTTCTACACATTGCCAATGTTGGTGCAGACTGGACTTGGATACAAATACAGCTTTTTCTTCAACTCTACCCACAAGTGTTCAAAAGATCAAAACATTGTTACCCTTTTTGCTTGTCAGTGTCTGTTCTACCTAAATAGCTTGATTATTGTATCATAAAGTGATAAACAGCCTGATGTTACCACTTTTCTACAGTAAATTTATCACTTAAACATGCGCCGTGTAAGATGGAGTCAGGAGTCGGAGTCAGGAGTCGGAGATGTGGGAAATTGAGGAGTCTGAGTCGGGGCTTTGGCTTGCCGACTCCACAGCCCTGCTGCATGTGCCCCCTGGGCCGCAGGTGGTGCACCATTGATTTAGGAGTATGACAAAGTAATTATAATTACATCACACCTACCCTGACAAATGAGGCGGTCTTTCTTGAATGATTTCCTTTCATGACTTTCTTGGTTTCCATGGCCAAATGGTTCACACTCTAGGAAAACAATATGGTGACTGTTAAATATGGATCTCATCAGATTCTCATAGTTGCTTTGGTTGACTATGATTTCTGTCCTGTTCATCAATGCACAATTTAGCAGAAAGCAGAACGGCTGTCAAACCCCTCTGAGATCAGTGTGATGATAATGGTATCAAAATGATTGGCTTTGACTAAATGAAATCAATGAATCAGATCAGAATATTGACTTTAATGCCTTACAGACTATATGTTTGGACCCCTTCCCTCCCCCATGCAAGTGATGCTGGGTTGTAGAAAAATATCTGCCTTTCACGTCAAGAACAAAAGTTTAAAAAGAGTTTTCCAACAATAATATTTAGGGCAAAAATGACAGAAAAAAAAAAAATCGCATAGCATGTCTGTTATAAGAACGGAAACAATGACAGAAGCCCAACAGACCCCATTCTAGTCAATGAGGTTTGTTGGGCACTTTTAGTGTCCATCGCGAAATGCATCTGGTTTCACCTCAGCTGCACATCTCAACTTAGCCTAAGGCATATCTATTTAATATGTCATTAAAGGGGTGTTCTCACCATGATGAATCTGCTCTTCACACCCAGCTTCAGATTCACACTTCCTGGTCATGCTATGGGCGGTTCAACAGCAGTGATTGGCACATGAGTTTTGCTATTTTTAGCAGAGCCTGTTAGGTCATTGGTGATGGAGGGGTCTAAACAGCAGTCCACAAGCTTACAGAGCTTTAAAGGGTTAACGTTTGTTGGTAAGAAACATAAGCTCCTGTGCTGCTAATAAGACACAGCAGAGAGTGGTGCCACCATCTTGGCCAGGGTTGCTAGAGCAAAAAGAGGTGGTCGGTAAGCTTGGGAAGCTTGTGAACACTAGCAGGCGATAAGAACTGCTCTAGCTCTGAAGGGAAGCAATATCAGATTTGTCTACATGTTTAAAGCTAATCACAGAAATAGGAATACCCCTTTAAAGACTATCTGGTTGGGATTTCTCCCCCGGAGTCCTCCACAAGCCTTGTGACCCCTCTGGCTTTTTTGTTTCCAATGAAGCAATTGGTGAGAGGTGACTTTATTAAGGATGAAATATATAAGGCGTGATCCTTTGTTCTCATGATTAACCCCTTAAGCCGAACACCAGAAAAGTAGTTAATGACCGGCACATTTTTTAGTTTTTGCCTCTTTGCGTTTCAACAGTCATAACTTTTTTAGTTTTTCAGTGACGCAGCTGTATGAGGCCTCGCTATTTTCGGGACAAATTGTAATTTTGGGGGGAATAGTTTAAGTTCACTTATAAATTATTGCAGATTTTTTTTTTTTTTTACAACATTCACATTCCGCACTTAATAACTTATTAGATTAATTCAACAGCTTATTACAGTTGTGTGGATACCCAATATGTGTAGGTTTCTGTTTTGTGTGTGTGTGTAATGTATGCACCATTATTTTTTATTAAATATTTATTTATTTTATTATTTAGTTTTTTCTACACTTTATGTTTTTTACTTTTTTTTTTTTAAATCCCATGAAGGGAGAACTGTTTTACTTTTTTTTATTTTTTTATTACACTTAGTAATGTAGTAGCATATTCATATGCTAATACATTATAATCTGTGTCAGTGTGACACAGGCAGCGATCGGGGCAGAAAACAGTCTGCCCTGATTGCTGGCTTCTTACACAGACAGCCCTGGGGCTACTCTATGTCCCCAGGGCTGACTGTGCTGCTATTCCCCGGGCTCTGTCGGGTCACCGGGAATCCCCAATAGAGCATAGGAAAGCCCGGCAACCAAAGGGTTAAGCCCCACTCCCCAGAACTTGCAGAGGCTGCGCTGGGAATAGGGTTGTAAAATACATCCTTGTTCTCAGCACTGCTGCGGCATCGGGAGCCGCAAACTCCAATGTCTGCAGCGACGTCAAAAGACGTCTCTGTAGACGAACGACCTGCACTATTAAGGGGTTAGTAGAGATCTAGTGGTCAGACACAAGGGAAAATATCAAATCAAACTTGCCTTTGATGTTTTTGCAGGAAATGCATATTACAACATGGCGGCGGAGTGGTTAGCACTGCTGCCTTGCAGCACTGGGGTCCTGGATTCAAATCCCAGGGACAACATCTGCAAGGAGTCTGTATGTTCTCCCCTTCTTTACATGTGGTCCCTCTGGGTACTCCAGTTTCCCCCACACTCTAAAAATATATTGATAGGTTAATCTGGGAGTTAGACTGCGAGTCTGAATAGGGACAGTACCAATGTGAATAGTGACAACCTCTGTACAGCGCTGTGGAATATAACAGTGAGTAAAATAAATGAAATATTTATAGCCAACAAAACTCAAATGAGGGCATGAAAATAATTGAAGGCATAATATAACATACAGCTGGCCAGCTGAAGAGCTTCATACTGAAGTTAAGATAACAGCAGCATGATGGGAGCGCTGCACGAAATCCTCAGGAGTAATCTGTAATCTGTAACACACACTGAGAGTTATGCGCTGCGTCATTGCGCTCCGGAGCGGAGACATCCCTCATGAACACGACTCACATGAATTAACTGGACGAGAACCGGCTCCAGATTGCAGAACAGCGCTCTGGCTTCCACGTAAAAACTGAGCTGTTGTTCAAAGTCACGCCCAAAGGAGACCTGGGAATAAAACAAGACAGTCAACAGCGGGTCTGGTGGAGCTTGGACAGCATGAGAACATAGCACAACTCTGATAGCAAAGGATTTCCAAAGGGGACACAGTGTACTCCTGCAGCGGGCACCACTGAAACACATTTTGTAATAAGGTTTTAATCAATGCTGGTGTGCTCACCAACAGAGAGGCTCCCAAAGGACTGCACCCCCTCATCAATTCTCAGTAAGGTCACAGTACAATACACCCTAGTAGATTGTAAGCTCTTGCGAGCAGGGCGCTCATGCCTTGTGTGTGATTTGTAGGTAGATGTTTACTGTGCAATGTTTGTTTTTTGCCTGTACTTACACCCTCTAAATTGTAAAGTGCTGCGGAATTGCGGAATATGTTGGCGCTATATAAAGATTATTATAAGCATAGAAATGTGCACTAGAAACATTGCCGATAGTATATGGGGAGAGACAGCACCCCCTGCTGACCCATTGGTGTGCTGCAGCATGTTAAGTATACTTACACAGAACATGTACCGAGGTCTCTAAACATACAGTTCTGAGACGACCATTGTATGCTGAAACCAGAACTCTATGGAAAATAGAGCTGATTCTAAAGCATCTAAAATGTCACCAATGTAATGGAAAAGGAAGATCAAAGAAAATGAAGCAAATACTAATCCAGATAAAGCGCGTCCTTACATATAACATCGGGAAGAGCTGCTGGAGCGGGAAATCACTTTCTACAATGAGAACAGGAGCTTATTTGGCTCATGTACAATGGACCAGACAAAAAGAAAATGTGGCCCTCACCTGGTGCCCAAAAGAGCCGCTTATCCTGGCACATGTAAGAGCAGCACAGGACATGTAGTACCGCACTGTAGTGTAGAGAGGCGCTACTAGACGACCAATCACTGCATGCACCTCTCTAAAACATGTAAGAGCAGCACAGGACATGTAGTACCGCACTGTAGTGTAGAGAGGCGCTACTAGACCACCAATCACTGCATGCACCTCACTAATACATGTAAGAGCAGCACAGGACATGAAGTACCGCACAGTAGTGTAGAGAGGCGCTAATAGACCCCAATTTACTGCATACACCTCAATAATACATGTAAGAGCAGCACAGGACATGTTTGTACCGCACTGTAGTGTAGAGAGGCGCTTTCTAGACCCCCAATCACTGCATGCACCTCACTAATACATGTAAAAGCGTACAGGATATGTAGTAACCGACCATTTCTGTAGAAGAAGGAATACTAGACCGCCAACACCGCATTTCACCTCACTAATACATTAAGAGCAGTACAGGACATGTAGTACGCACTGTACTGTAGAGGGCACAATAGACCCCAATCACGCATCACCTCACTAAAACATGTAAGAGCAGCACAGGACATGTAGTACCGCACTGTACTGTAGAGAGGCACTACTAGACCGCCAATCACCGCATGCACCTCACTAATACATGTAAGAGCAGCACAGGACATGTAGTACCACAGTGTACCATAGAGAGGAGCTACTAAACCACCAATCACTGCATGCTCTGCACTAATACATGTAAGAGCAGTACAGGACATGTAGTACCACAGTGTACCATAGAGAGGAGCAACTAAACCACCAATCACTGCATGCACTCCACTAATATATGTAAAAGCAGTACAAGACATGTAGTACCACACTGTACCATAGAGAGGCACAACTAGACCACCAATCACTGCCTGCAAGTATATAAGTAAGAGCAGTACAGGACATGAAGTACCGCAATGTACTGTAGGGAGGCGCTACTAGACCGGGCTTTGATGGTTAGAGCTGTGTTGGTGGCGAAAGGTGGAGCTACACAATATTAGGCAGTTGGTTTTGATGTTACAGAGTGATGTAAATCACTTATATATGTGAGACGATAACACAGGTATCAAACCCACTTGGTACTGATCAGTATTTCTTTCAGTACACAGGGAACATTACTGTTTTACAACCCATAAAAATCAGCTTTTTCAGCGTATAGAGGAATTGAGGGCAGATTCTAATCAGACTATGGATAAGTTCTACAGGGTTTGGGGGGAATGGATGACTTTTGTTGCCTCTTCGACATTTAAAACGGTGACATAAGGCTCTGTGTGGGTGTTGGTCAGCGTTACACTCCTGTCTCACTCTGAATTAGGTACTGGGATGCTCTCTTTAGGTTTGACTGAACTCTTTCATTAATAAGAGTCCGGAGATGCTTTACTGTCTCGTCCAAAATGGTTTACAATGGTTCTAAGTTCTACTTAGGCTTTTTCATTCTACTATGATTTACCCTAATTGACAACGGTTGCTTAATCCTGAAGGTCGTTATGCTATCCCATTTATGTTAGGATACTGTTCGGAACTTATACCATGATTGCTGCACCATTAGTTATAGCTCGCAAATTTGTATCTGGTGAGAATTGTTTTAATTGCTCTTCTCCGTACAATGTGTATTTACTAATATTGATTGGCTGTTACTGGAAATTTCCAAATGATGACTTTATATTGTAACTGTTGTATTTTCAGTTGTCTATTTTAATAAAGCTTCTTTGAAAACGGAAAAAAAAAATCTGCTTTTTGTAAGCCTGGTGTTAATTTTAGCTGCATTTTAACTTGAAAGCATTAGGCTATGTTCACACGGCATAATTGCGGGCGTAATTACGCCCCGCAATTACGCCGGGACTACGGGAGCTCGCGCTGACACCCGCGGCGCAGGGGGGGGGGGGGGTGGGTGGGACGACAGCTCGTAGGCCCCATAGACATTCATTACTAGCGGCGCGTATTGGCCGCTAGTAATTGACATGTCACTTATCTCCCCCCCCACGGCGTATTGACCGAGTGGGGAGAGGAGATGTAATCCATAGTTCTCTATGAGAACTGTGGATTACCATAATGACTGGGACGTATCTCGGCCCGTATGGAGCGCAGTACGGCGTGAAATACGGGCCAATTTCACCCGTGTGAACATAGCCTTAGTCTTCTATATACGTGAGACAGTAAATCTTCTTCAGAAGGAAGTAAAAGTATGCTCACCATTCTGATGAATCCATTAATGAGGTGAGCTAGCATCCTCTTCTCATCCTCGAGGGTCAGGGCACTGCACAGATAGAACGTATATGTAGTCATAGATTTAACATTAAAGTGACACAGAATAGAAGAACCATACATTAAAGGATTAGTTTCCATCTGAGACATTGATGGCAGCTCGATAGCACCCCCCATAAATCCCCACACAGAACAGAGAGTAGGTTGCGCTTGCGCTGTATTTCTTAATCTGCTCTACAGGAGATCAGAGTACAGCAGTGTGCTTGGCTGAAATGATTGTACAGTGCAGTGCAAGTAGAAGCCCCTCTCCATTTTGCAGGGAGATATTCGGGAGCCCTTTCTTAAGATAAGTGCGGGTCCCAGAGGTGGAAACTGCCGACTCCCGGTAAATTCCCACACAGAACAGAGAGTAGGCTGCGCTTGCGCGTTATTTCCTATTCTGCTCTACAGTAGTGTGCTTGACTGAAATGGACAGTGCAGTGCAAGCAGAAACCCCTCTCCGTTTTGCAGGGGGATTTTCGGGGACCTGTTCTTAAGATAAGTGCGGGTCCCAGAGGTAGAACCTGCCGCTTTCAGACATTTATGGTATATTTTATTAATAGGTCAGAAATGTTTGATATAGGAAAACTCCTTTAAATGATTAGACCACTTATCACTTTTATGGTTTCTCTCTTACTAAGACCAATCAGACCACAATTGTCTGTAACAGGTAGGTTTATTGAGGTGTCAAGAGGATTTTTACTTTACCGGCCTGACACTTCCCACTGCATCTGTAAAGTCAACATTCTGAATTTTCTCGGAGACGGTCAGCTTAGAGCAAAATACGAGCTGATCTGCACTGTGGACAAGCGCTGATGGGACCACCCCTTTAAAGGGATGTTCTTACCATGCTTTTCCACAGATCCTGCTCTTCATAGACACCTTCATGCTCCCACTTCACGTTTAGGTTATGAGTCGGTCTACAGCAGTGATTGGCATATAAGCGCTGCTATTTGCAGGGACATTAGTTACAGAGGGTTTCTGATCGTAGGGCACAAGGCTACAGAGCTCTAAAGGGTTAAGGTTTGTCAGTAAAAAAGGTAATCAAGTTCCTGTGCTGCTGATGTGACACAGCACGGAGTGATGTCAACAGCCTGGTCACTGCTAGAGCAGGAAGAGGTGGTCGGCAACTAGAGAAGCTTGTGTACACAAACAGGAGATAACTGCTATAGCTGTGAAAGAAAGCAAAATTAGAACAGTAACATATTTGATGATAATCTTTATTTACTTTTGCCTACATGTTCAAAGGATTGTTCCCACCATAGACATTGATGGCCTATCAACAGGTTATGCCATCAATGTCTGATAGGTGCAGATTCCATTCACCTATCTGTAGAATGAGCCCTGAAACCTCTCCTTTTTGAACGAGAGGTAAATGGGACTATAGTCAATTTATTTCAATGGGAGAGTCCCAATCGACCACCTCTCTGTTCAAAATGGAGAGGTTTCGGGCTTAGTTCTAGAGACCAGTGCGGGTCTCGGAAGCAGGACCCGCACCTTCCAGACATTAATGGCATATTAATATGCCACTAATGTCTATGGTGGGAAAAATCCTTTAAAGCCATTTGACGTGATGAGAATATCCCTTTATGTATCCCATGAGAACAGAAACACAAATAGGGATCAAAAGGGATCAATAAAAATGTCATGGTTTAGAACTTAACACAATGTCAAAAGAGAACGGAGACAAACTGTGGATTTGTTGGATTTTCTGTATGAAAATTATTGATGAAAAGAGAAAACAATCTGGATAAAAGCCTGTGTAGAGAAGGAGCTGGCCATGCACTAAAGTAAAGTGAGCAAAGACAGAGGATAGAAGGAAAAAGAGGAGAAAGGATAGAAAATGTAAACATCCGCCAAGGACGTCATCCTCATATGGAAATGGATGAAGACAGATCAAGAGATCCTTCATTCTTCTAAACAAGCATGGGCTTCACCTGTATAAGCCACAAAGGTAAAAACCTCCCTGAGGGTGCTTTCACACAGTGCGTTTTTTGGTGCATTTTTAATTTGCAGAAATGCACAGCAATAAAGTCAGTTTAATGCTGTGCATTTCTGCAGGTAAATTTATCACAGTCTACAAATGGGAAGTTACTAGAGGAGAAAGAGTGACAACTAAATGTTCTATCAACTATTTTGCCATAGGCAAACTTGAACTCTTAACTACTCAATCACATAAATAAAACGAAACTTTTATTCCTGTACTAAATAATTATATATATTTCACCTTTAAATCACTACTTTAAAAACCAACACTAGACCTTCTTCTTAATTTTCTATTTGCCTCTATAGTAACCCTTCAATCCTGCCCAGTACTTAAAGGAGTTGTCTCATTACAAGCTTTCAGCCCACTTTAATGCTTCTGGCAGCAAAGCATTTTTGAATTCAGGGGCATGCTTCTTGTCTGCCTCTTCTCCTCGCCCTTCCCCCCTGCCCTCAGCACACAGACAGCTCTCCTTCTATACAGCAGGGCGAGGGGGTTTGCTGCCAGAGTTAACCCTGTGTGTGCCTGCCTAGGTCTGTTGCAGGCTCCTGGATCAGCTGCACTGTCAGCTCCACGGAGACAGCAGAGAGAGGGCTGATCTGTGAATGTGGAGAGGTCTGTGAAGCTGTGATTGCTAATAGCAGAGCAGGGGGGATGTAAGTGTTCCTATACCCCCTGCGTAGCATACAAATCTCCAGCATCTCAAGCAACAACAAACAAACCCTGTCAGAACAGACACAGGGCAGCTGTGAAGTGTGTTACTATAATCACCATGTGTCACTAGTACAGCAGAGCATGAACCGTTCACATGCCCCCCTGATCTGTTCTATTAGTATAGTCAGAGCTCCACAGACACATCATGATTATAGTAACACACAGGGTTAATCCAGGCAGCACAGCTACACACAGGGAGTAGAGCCCTCCCCCCTCCCTCCACTACAGAAGCATCACATACTATGCGGGAGGGGCTCTGTGCTCAGACCTGTATTCAGAAGGTGATGAGTCATCAGACCTGACAGCCAGTGAGATAAAGATCAACAGGTCAGCTGCTATAGTGATTTAAGGAGTGTCAAAAATTAAAATGCTGTGCCTGACTTCCCCGACATGTTTCACCAGCTCTCTGGAGTCATCAGGGGATAGAGGTCTGGTCCCATGTGGCTAAAGCTACTTCCTTATATTTGAGATATGCGGTCCGCCCATTTTGAGAAAATCTCCAATCATTATGGAGATCTAGGTATTCTACTCCCTCTTATAGCTAAAACACGCCCATCTATCAATACCTGTATCCTATCATTGGTCCTCGTATAACATACCCATCACTTAGCCACATGGGACTGGACCTCTATCCCCTGATGACGCCAGAGAGCGGGTGAAACATGTCGGGGAGATCAGGCACGGCATTTTAATTTTTGACACTCTACCCTCTCGTTTAACCCGCTGCAGCGGGTTAATTTTTATGAATTTGATACATTGAATCGCCCATTATACTAGGGATCATTGGCCCCTAGCTAGCAAGTCACTTTATATATAAGGTTCCTGGTCATCATTGCTTTTGTAGTTTTTGGTTATATCAGACATATGGAATATTCAGGGACGATATTATCTAAACTAGCTATACAAGACTTAAAGGGAACCTGTCACATAGGTTGTGCCCCCCTTGCTGAGGGCAGCTCAAGCCAGTGTCAGACCTGCTGTTCCCAGCGCTGTGTCCCTTATTCTGTAAGATGCTGGAGTTTTAGAGCCTCAAATCTTATTCATGAGCAGGTGTTAGCTCCACCCACCAAAGGCTAGCCCCGCCCACTGACAGTTATTCACATGTTTCTACCTATTCAGAGTAATAGGTTTGTCAGTTGAGGTGGGCGGGGCTAACTTCCGATTGGCCGGGTTTCAAAAAAACTGACTCTTTGAAGGACTCTTCTGGCTGAAAACTGCAGATTTGAGCATTAAATATACGAAAACTGCAGCATCTTACAGAATAAGCCCTCGCTCACACGGATTATTGCCGGCTTAATTGCGGGGACGGCTTTCGCCCCGCAATTACGCCGGCAGCCGTGCAGCGGGGCGGGGGCGAGGGCCGGCAGCTCGCCGGCCCCATAGACTGTCATTATCTACGGCGCGTACACGCCGTAAATAATGTGCATGTCACTTTCTCTCCCCGCGGTGGATTCGCCGAGCGGGGAGGATAGACGGAATCCATAGTTCTCTATGAGAAATGTGGATTACCGTAGTTACTGGGACGGATTGGAGCCATACTGCAGCGCAAATAAGCCGTGTAAACGAGGCCTAAGGGACACAGCGCTGGAAACAGCAGGTCTGATACTACCTTGTTCGGTCCTCAGTCAGGGGGGCAAAAACTATGTGACAGGTTCTCTTTAAGTACTGGGCAGGAATGAAGGGTTAATACAGAGGCAAATGGAAAATTAAGGAGGATGTCTAGTGTTGGTTTTTAAAGTAGTGATTTAGAGGTAAAATATATATAATTATTTAATACAGGAATAAAAGTTAAGTTTTATTTATGTGATTGAGTAGTTAAAGGGGTTGTCTCACTACATTGATTCATCTTACCTCAGTCCTGTTTTCTTGGTTTCATTTTGAATTCAGGGGCATGCTTACTGGCTTCACTAGGCAACAGTAAAAGCCAGATCTGTAGCTATAGCAACCAGTGCTGACAGCCTATCAGGATAGATCAAACAGGTCTGTAGCTATAGCGACCTGATGAGCTGATGCAGCCCATACAAGAGGGGATATCTTGGAAAAAGTAGGACACTGTTAATAGACACATATTGCAAAGTGATTTGTTTTTGCAAGATCTTTAACATAAAAAGCAATCCTTGTAGTGAGACAACCCCTTTAAGAGTTCAAGTTTGCCTATGGCAAAATAGTTGATAGTACATTTCTGCAGGTAAAAGCACCAGAAAACACACCAAAAACGCATTGTGTGGAAGCACCCTAATGGTATGTTCACACAGCGTGTTGAGTCCGTGTGAACATACGCTTTTAGATGCATCTTTGGATACGTCTGTCGGACCCTAAATGGACCCAAACACACATCTAATAAATAGCAATGTGATTTACATTGCTTTTACTGTGAAACATGCATCGCGTTCACACGAGTGATCATGGTGCGTGTCTCACTGCATCTTTCGAATCCGTTACAATAATTGACAGGTCAATTCTTGGAGCGAAAGACGCAGCAGGAGCCCTATAATAAACTGCAGGGTGCGATCCTGCTGCATCCAACACGCAGCTGCGTGTTGGATACGTGTTGGATCCGTTTATGATCCGATCGGCACTGCATTTTTGGATGCGATTTTCGGATCCAAAACGGAACTGAAATTGAATCCAAAAACGGCTAATGTTCACACAGCATATTGTGGCGCGTACTGTACGCGTTGGCTAGCGTGGGGGTGGGGCTGTTCCATTTACTTCTATTATCCATGGCGCGTAAACACCGGGAAGAAGTGACAATATGTGCGTATTGTCCACCAGGGAAGACGGGTGTAATTCATAGCTCCCTATGAGAGTTATGAATTACAGTAATTGCGGGGCGCATTTTGGGTATATTGCAATGCATTTACACCGTGTGAACATACCCTAAAACTACTGCACAGTTTTGCTGATTGGTTCCTGACCACACTGTACATAACTGCTACGTGTATGGGCACCAGCAAAGGTTGTTGTTTTTTTGCCCCTTAAATGGATGTTAAATTATTTTCAATGTATGCTAACACTTCCTACTAATGTGAATACAACTAAAGACAATTCAAGAGAAGGAAAATCTTACTTGACAGAGTCGTGCATGGTCTTACAGACGTGGAGGAGAGCATTCAGTATGACTGGATCCTTGGTCACCTCCTGCTGATGTCTAGTGTAGAAAAATGAATTGTATGAGAATTTTTTTTTTTTATAACATACAAATATCCACGAGAGAAACTGTGTGGTTAACACATCTAAATATACACTGCAAAACACTAAGGGCCTTATGTATGAAAACTGTCCAATAGTAAGACTATCATTGCTGCCCATAACAACCAAGACTGTCTTACTTCTGGACAGTTTTCATACATAAGACCCATTATTTTTTTGTTTTTGTTTTTTTAAATGTTTTTATTAATTTTCCGAATTTAAATGAACAACTTTGTTAGCAGTCAACATGTGTTAACAATACAATTCATTTTACAAGGTATTAAAGTTGATACAGTCTGTGTAATCTTTAACGTGCCTTAGTACAGGCAGTCCCCGACTTACACCGTTCCGACTTACACCTGTCTCCTAGTTATAAACGGAGACTTATGGAACATGCTGGCACTTGTAGTTCCATGTTCCACAGCAGATAGTAGCTGTGGAATGACAAGTGCCAGCATGCCACAGCAGCACATAAAGGTGAAAATGAAGTGAAATCTTTTTAACAGGGGCACAAACAGCAAAACAAATGTAAAAACCCTTCCTTATCGAAAACTAAAATAAACCATTTGTGCTGGAGTTACATTTAATAAATCTACCTGTTCCGACTTACATACAAATTCAACTTAAGAACAAACCTACAGTCCCTAACCCGTTCGTAACCCGGGGACTGCCTGTATTTCAATCAGCTTATGAACATATGCATTATGATGACATCTTCTAATAAAGTCTTAACTATACTGCAACTTTATGAAAATGTGATCATAACAGATAACTGACAATCACCAGTAAACCATAACTTGCGCTCCAATTCTATGCCGCTCCTTCGACCCTCTCCTCCGTCACCGTCTATGTGCACCACTCCCTCCCAAGCTCATTGTGGGTGGGAGCTGTGTAAAAGGAATATGCACTGCATCTTGTTCATGTGCAGTTCTATTTTATGGTTCATGGCAGGTGTAAGTGTATTCGAAAAACTATGGTCACAGGGGGAGTAATAATCAAGCTAAACACTGAGGCGGCCAATTCTGTCAATGAGGCACTATAGTTTAGGCCCATTGTTGTAAAGAAAATTATGATTTTTATGGATGCAGCTTTCAGTTGTATGTTTCACAAAATAGAGTATGTTCTCATTACAGAACAGGGCAGAAGCCAGGACACAGACGAGCCCCATTGGATGAGGCTAATCAGCATCCTACAATGCAGTGAAATTAGTGAAGAAGAAAAAAAAAAGCAAGTGAAATATGCAGCAAAAAATAAAGCGTCCTTTAGACCTCTGTCATTTCTGACGTGGCATATTTTTTAAAGAGCAAAATTATAACCACCTATGATCATAGACAAAGTGTAAAATCACTCGGGAAGTGTTGTACATCAATGTGCACCAAAAAAATCAGTAACATTTTTAAAAAAAAAAAAACTTAAAAATCTCTTTTATTCAATATATTCATAAGAAAAGTTGCTTTCAAGACCCGTATAGAGGGGTAAAGAGGATGGCTAAAGAGTTTGAGCAGGGGTTATAAACCCATTATGTATAGTGAGCGATCATAGCAAAGTCCATCAGGCATAGTGACACAGACGGTCTTTAGTTAAAGTACGGGTATTTTATTTTTCAAAATCAGACAGATGCAGCAGAAACAACTAAAAAAATATGCAAAAACAACCAAAACTCCTGCTCGTCTGAGCACTTACTAAACAGGGTAGTTTCTCTATCACTTTTAGCGCAAATACCTTGCCCAGTCTAGCAGCCACCTCTAGTCCGAAGACTAGCTGACTTTTTATAGACCTGGTAAATCCTGACGTGAAGCATGGGAAGTAGTCACCTACCCAACACTTTCAATACTCCGAATAAGGGTATGTTCACACGGCGTATTGCGGTGAATACTGTACGCACCGCAATATGTCGGGTGTTTTAGAAGTTCAGCACACACTTCTAAAGCGCGGGGTGGCAGCTCCATTCGCTGTCATTGTCCATGGCATGTAAGCGCTGCAAAGAAGTGACTTGTCACTACTTTCTCCCGGTGTACAATATGTATGTATTGTACGCCAGGGGAGATGGATGGAGTTCATATGAGAGCTATGAATTATCTTAATTGCAGGGCGTATTTCGGGGGTTACGGACATGCAAATATGCGCCGAAATGCGCCATGTGGACACACCCTAAGAGCCATTCCAGATCGACTGTAAACAGCCATGCTACCTTGTTAAATAGGTGCCAACTGCAGCTGACACAACTAAGGCCATATCCCCACGACACCGGTTTGTGGTCGGTTTTTCAGACAGTTTGCAGTTTTGCAAACCGTCTGAAATACCGGCAGCAAACTTTTAACCGGGCCGCTATGGAAAACCCGTGCAGCAGTCCCCACTGCACGGGTTTTCCAAGCGGCGGTTTTTCAAACCGCCGGCAGCCCGATAAACATTGTGCTTGTTCATTCTTCTGTCCGGTTTTCGGATGGAATATGAACAAGTGAATGTGAAGGGCTCATCGGGGAGAAAAGCCGTCCTCCCGCGGCGGTGTGCACGGCACACAAACTGGACAAATACCGGTCGGATAAACCGACCAGTATTTGTCCTGTGCAGTGTAAACAGGCCCTAATATAGCTGCTCCTGCTTCATCAAGGCCGGTTTTCCATGTATCTGCCTTTACCCAAGGCAGAACCATGCAGCTTTAACATTAGTTGCTGATCTCTACCAGGGATATATGAAGAACCTGGCTGGAACATATAAATCATCACAGACCTTCCTAGCTGCTGCCTTACGCTATGGACAGACCCTGTGTGTTTTCACATATTTAATTCCCTGCTGTGAGTTCTAGGTTATCTCACCGAGCACAAATTGGCATTATTTCTTACACAGTAGACATCATGGCTCTTATGGCCGACAGGTCCCAGACAGATATGGCCTGCTGCTAAGTTTCCAATTCAAAAATTGATGTTTAATTTCAGAAAATAGAAATATTTAGGAGTCTAAATAAAAAAAAACAACTGTATTAAAAAAAAAAAACAATGCTTACAACACGAATAGACCCCTCACACCTTTTGAGCAATTCTGTCTCCTTCCCTCTCCCTCTACTCAAGGTCCCCAGTGCTGACTGTGCAGGCATTCCCCGGGCTCTGTTGGGTCACTGGAGTCCCGATCACCCGACAGAGCGGGGAAAGCACTTTGATTATGCTGCGGTCATGAACCGTAGCAATCAAAAGGTTAAGGTTTCCCCCGCTTACAGAGGCTGCGCTGGGAACAGGGCTGTGAAGTACAGATGTCTGCAGACAAACAACCTGCACTGCCCGAGGTCAAAAGTCGGCAGGCGATTTTTCAAGGGTTAATGGACACTAAAAAAAAATTAAAAAGTTATTTCTGGCGAGTGCTGCTCATTTGTTTCAGCAATCACAATTTTTACTGTATCGTATTTTGTATGAATTCAAATAAATAAAACTTTAAATTGGGAAAAAAAAATTCTTACTTTATAAACGCCTCCATGATGCATTTGCAAACCTCGACTCTTACACTTTCTTTCTGGAACATGTCCATAAATGGTAAGAATTTCTCCTAAAATCAAGATATACAGGTTACAGTAATACATACAATAATCACAACAATGACTATGTTGTACAATAATGAACACTATGTCACCAAAGGAAGGGAAAATAGAACTTACCACAGAAAAAAGGACAGAGAAGTCATGAAAATGAGCAATGACTTTGGTTATTACAGACTGAAGCTGAAAAACAAATACATTAAAAATGTTAAATTATTAAACAATGCAAAGGTAAATACTAGGTACAAGCAGCACCCATTGAAAAAAAAAAAAACTGAATTCAGGACCATCATACACTAGCTAAAGAGGAGCGCAGGTACAAGGGGCATCTCCAAGCACATTTGTGCATTACAGTGAGGGTGACATGTATGAAATTTGATGTTTAAATGCCAAATATCATTCGCATAATAATAGCTAGAATGCTGATTTATGAACCCGCTATACAGTGGCTTGTACGACATTTCTGGCTCAGGCATACCACTTTTAAAGTGCTCTACCTGTACCAGCAGTAATGCGCCTACAAATGCCGTACTGAAGCTATAAATTTGTAGCTTTGTACGGTTCTAGTTCGCCCCACCTCCCGCACGCTTCCCGAAATCAGGCGTATTACAAAGTGCCGCTTGCGCTCTGTAACGTGCCTGATTCTGGCGTATGGGAGGCATTTCAGTGAAGTGAATGGGGCTGCGCTGGATATCGCCCTGAATGTCCATTGATATCAGTGAGAATTGTGCATTTCTGGCTTTGTCCTCTGGTGGCGCTGCAAAAAAAAACACTAGCTACTAGATTCTTCAACAGGTTACAGCAGATCATCATAATTTTAGCGTGGACTTTTTAGGTATAAAAAGATCGCCCAGATCAGACTGAACACTTTAAGGCTTTCGAATGACAAAGAACCTCTATTGCGGCAAAACGATCAGTAGCCCCAAATCCTGGCTCGCCAAATAATATCCACTATTGACTGATCTGAAAGATAATACTCCATGAGGAAGGCACAATGGATATTATAGTATGTTACTTCTCATCACGTTATGCACTGCTGTAGCTCCATGTTCCCAAGGAAAGATTGAACTGGGCAATCAATCAACCTTCCAAAAATACGGAGACATTAAAGGGATTCTCCAGTTTAGGAAACTAATTTTCACAGACCTTATAAGAGAATTTAGGTTAATAGAAAGGGTCCTCTGTTTAGAATCCACATTTATTGGTCAGGGAAGAGAGGCGTTACAAAGAGTGTCTCTTGCTCTGGAGGACCTGTCCTGTCCAGCATTACACAGACAACACATTGATGTGAACGTGGAATGTGTAATGTTTAAGTTTACCTGTGGTGGCGCTGCAGGAAAATGAAACACTTACTGACAGGTTTATCCATAAATTACAGCTGAATGCTGAAAATTTCAGCAAGGGGGGATACTTTGTAACTGGCTTATTATAATGGGGTTCTATTAACGATATCGGTCCAAAGTGGAAAACCCATTTAACGCTCTGTTCACACAGTACTGCCACCCAAAGAATCTCCAGGGATAGGACACGATACAGTTTAAAAAAAATTAAAAATGAGTGTGCCATATAACCAGTATGGCTTTGAGCCACACACATGAAACTTTATTTTTTATATTTTTATATTTTTTTTTATTTTTTTTTTATATGTTTTTATTTATTTTTTTAAACCATAAATTATAATGCAATTTTTGACAATTTTTGACAACTAAAAACACATGGCCAAACGGCAATTTACAAAATATATATGAGTGCTAAGATGTCAACACTGTAGACAGGTGAGAAGTAGCAGGCACAGATATATGCACATTAGGAAAACCTCTAAAAGGGTGGAAATTTCCTCTTTGCGAACACTTATACTTCTGCAAAAATACAATTCACATTCTGAGCAAGATAATGACATTTCTGAGAATTATATCCAAAACTGTATTTAATGTACCTAATTTTCAAATACTACCTGCGGATAGGCTTCTTCAAATGCCCGATCTGGAGTCATATGCTTAATAACATCAGCCAGGATAGTGTTCACCTCTCTCTTCTGCAAACACAAAGTATAAAAATATCACAGCCCCAATGGTAAATGCCAAGTCAAGTGCCAGAATCAAAATTCTAAAGGGGTTCTCCTAGCTTATTATTGGCATATTAATTTGATATGCCTTAAAGGGGTGTTCTCACCACACTGTTTCACTGAGTCACAAGCAGATTTATACTCTATCTCATCAAGCTGTGGATGGTTCTATAGCAGTTATTAGCATATTCAGCTTCTAGCTGAACCATTACACTGACAAGTGCAGGAGATTTTATCCTTATTAAACTGAAGGTACATGTACTGTTAGGACTGAAATCGGCTTTATCTATAAACAGAAGCTAATCTTGATAGAGATAATTAGTTTGATCCGGAGCTCAGTCCGTTTATAGGATGAAATCACTCCCTGCTCTACACTCTCTGCTCTAATCAGATAACAGAGTAACGGCAACTATAGTAGGCAACTATAGAAACCTGTGTGCAGTCAGAGAACATAAAATGTCCCTCATCTCATGACTAAAGTAAAATCTATTGACCCAATGTATTTAGAAAAAGTCTTCATTTAACTGTCCCTTCATGTTGAAAGCTAATTTTTGTAGTGAGAAAACCCCTGTAAGTGTCTGAATCGTGGAGGTTCAACCAGAGTGAATCTACTAACGAAGAGATCACCTTGGCTTTTCTCCTAAACAGCATCACTAAAGTGACTAAGTTTCTGGGGAGGTGAAGTGACAAAAAAACTCATAAAAAACAACAATTTTCTGTGGTGTTCATTATCCCACATAAGTAATGTTACATTTTAACATTTGGAAGTGTTTTAATCTTGCTACTGTTTTACATTTTTAAAGCTTTTATAATTTTTTTTTTTTACCTGTATATATTTTTTGTCACCCTAGGGTATGTGACCATTAGGTGGCGCCAACATAAGTATTACAGAATAGCATTCAATTACAGCTCTCATATTACACACTGACCTAAGCAGGGTATAATGGGCACAGTAATATGGCAGGGCTGAAGGCATGCACTCAGTCTCCAGTCTACACCCCGCAATTGTGTTGTGGGGGTAGAGGTGGCAATTGGGCAACAGAATGCAGCAGTGCACTATTATGCAACACCTTAGATGCAATGGTTGCTTTGACCATGGCACCTAAGTGGTTAATCGTCCAGAATCAATGTTATCAGTGGTCTTAGCTGATAAAGTTCAATTCTGGCTTTAACCGTGTATAGAGCGGGCTCAGCAGGTGAGCCCACTCCACACTTCCCTAGTGATGTCATGATGAAAGTGCATGTCGTATTTGTCAAAAGGGGGTTGAAGGATTATTCCTACCTTATATAAACAGGCAGTATATTGCTAGCATATGCCATCATCATTATAATGGTATGGGCTCAATCTCTGGAACCCCCACTGATCCTGTGATCCATATAGCACTGCAGCTGCTTTACGGTCTGTCCCTGCACAGTGGTGCCCCAGCTACGCTCTGTACAGGAGGTTTCCCCCAAATGAATGGGGCCATACTGCAGCTCCCTGTATGGCCAAAAGACTAAGTAAAGCAGTGTTGCTGTTCCTACATTGTGATTTCATATCCTTGGAAAGTGCTTTATCAGATGGTAACTCGCTTAACTTTAATTAACTATAATAAAAATGTAATAGTATAGCTCAAAAGTAATCACTTACCGTGAAATGCCTGCAAGTATATTCAACCCACACTTCTGCACAGTTAATGTAATCCTGTGAATAGACAAAAGAGATTAAACTTTGGTTCTCATTCTCCTCTCTTATCAGTATTACTGAATAGAGAGCGCTCGGTAGCCTTGTGCCATCCTGCCCGGGCTGCAGGGCAAACAGCTGCTTAGAGACACTGTTATCTTTGTATATAGATACACAGATAATGGTGTGAATGTAGAGGAATTATACCACTCGACTTGCCAGGGGTTTCTTTCACTAATCTGTACAATTTTACTCAAAAATGCTGAATCTTATTTTCTTTCAATTTATTTTATTTTAAACTTAGTGTTTATTAACAGTTTTTTGCAAATAAGTAAACATAGTGAGCAGTCAGATCACAATATGAAACATCTTGAATAGACACATACCAAGGTATGCAGGAGTATATGTACGTTCTGCAATGAGCATAGGGTAGAACAAATTGACAATGTGACTGCCAGGAAAATACAAAAAGTAATAAAAAAAAGGGCACGGCGAAGGTAAGAGACAGAGGAAGGAAAGAAGAGAAAAAAAAAAAAGTGTGTTGTGGGGGGGGGGGGTGCGTCGGTCCCAGGGGGGGAGGAGGGGCAGCAGTGATAAAGTAGTACCACAAGGGGGAAAGGGCCAATGTCAAGGACCCCGTTCCGACCACCTATCCCGAGAGGGCCCTGAATGCTTGAGTGTCTTGTAGAGGACCCACGGGTTCTCCATCACGAAGGAACCCCAAGGCCTCTTTCATGGGAGCGCGCCATGAGCTCATCCATGCGGTAGAGAAAGGAGACCTCCCCAATCCACTACCGCCAATGAGTCTCGCCATGCTGGGATAAACCGAGCCCTCCCTGGAGAACGGTCCGAAACAGAGCATAGGGGGTGAGAGTTGGCGCCATGCCGGGGATTACCTTTTTTGGGCTCCGGGAAGGTGCCGAATCAGAGACTTTTTATAGGTGGATTGTGAGAGATGGAACATAAATAGAAGCACTGCTTCTGGAAGGTTTGGTACCTTCACCCCCAAGCATTCTTTAATAGCCTGAAGGACAGTGTCCCAGAACTTCTTAAGGGCCTCACATCCCCACCATATATGAACCATGGTGCCAGGCTCCTTATTACATCGCCAGCAAATGTCCGGGACGGAGGGATACCATTTGTGTAAAAGAACCGGCACCCGGTACCACCTAGAAAGAATTTTGTAGCAGGTTTCCTGGGATTTACTGGCGATGACAGCTTTGTGGGTAAGATAGAAACAGCGCTTCCATTGGTCAGGGGTGAAGGTCTTCTGTAGCTCCTTCTCCCAAGCTGCACAGTAGGAAGGGAGGGGCTGGTCAGCGGGGGAAAGGAGCCACAGATAAATCTGGGAGATTAAATGCCTAGGGACAGAAGAGGAAAGACATAGTCTTTCCATAGGGGTTAGGGCCCTATTAAAATTAAGTTTATTGATGACAGTGGCAAAAAAATGTTTAAGCTGAATGTATTGAAATAAATGTCTAGCGGTCGATTGACCTGTCTGTAAGAGATTCGCTAGGGGGAGCAAATTGCCCTTGTCATGAATATGGATCGCAAGGAGAGGATGCGTCTTGGAACTTCCAAGAAACGAGTTCCCAGACGACCCAGCAGGGAACAGATGATTATCGGAGACCGGAAATAGCGGACCTTTTAAATCCAGCAGGGTTTCGGAGGGTTTAACGCGCCTAATAATCGTTAAAGTTTGGGCCGCGCTGAAAGACATCCTGGACGGGTCAGCAAGGATTTCTTTCAATTTATATAATAACTTTATTACATAATGTCCCTGCAACCCCCTTCATAGGAGTTTCTTCTCAAGCCAAGTACTATGGTAGCACACATTTATAGCAGACATTCGGTTTGGACCATGTCATTTTTTTAAACCTCTTTATCACCAATGTCCCTCTATCAGGCACAGCTAGGAATAGGAGATAGAGGTGAAATAACAATCAATGCTGTTGAATCACCCCCAGCCCGCACTGGAAGTGGAAGCTGGAAGTTGGGGAGGAGAAGGGCAGGCTCTGTGATAACAGACAGATTTAACTCTGCTACATCATGCTTGTACAATGGATAAGGAGGGTTTTCTGACAGAACCACTGTCCATTTGAAATACATGAAATTCTCCCAAACACTCTGCTATGGAGCCAATAGCATAAATACCAAAAAGGCAGACCCTGCAGTTGGTCCTGGTTGATTCATGCCTTTTGGAATTATGAGGTGACAACCTGTGCAGAACTTTTTCTTTACGGAAAGTATACCGTCATCAAACAGGTGGTCAGAAACCGGTCCAAGGGTCAAAAAGAGAGGGTGGGGGAGAAGCTAACTCCAAAATTGTGCTAGGTGACAAAACCTTGCTCTTACAAACATCATCAATAGAGTAATATAAAGTTTGTACAAAAACATGAATCCCCCAATGAGTAGAAAACATGGAAGATACATTTTAGGTTTCAGACCATCTAAAAATAGATATGGCTTTCAAACGTTCCCAATTATCCAGGGTATGAGGACTGCATGTAAAAGAAGACTAAAAATGGACTCAAACCCATTTATGCTGCAGAGTACAAAGACGATACCTGAGGGACTTTCAACTTGGTGATCACTTTCCAAGCTTCATTTAAAATCTGAAGTCTGTCATTCTCGGGTGGGTCAGCTAAAGCCAAGTTCAGTCCCAAGGAGCGGAAAAGTAGATGCTGGAAAACAGAAACTGTGTTCATTACTTATTAATCCAGGCTTGGGTCCCGAGAGGCCCAGGAATCAGAAATAGTATTAAGGCACAAAAGATTCCTAAAATGATACATGTTGCTGGTCTGAAGGACCTTAAAATGTCATATCACATAAAGAAATGAACCTAAAAGCATTATATGTAGATGGATAGCCCTGCTGCCAACAAACTGGACCTCCGTCATATGCAAAGCAGCAAAGTCCATCAGAATCTCAGCGACTGTGTAAACCAATGCTCGTGGCCGTGTCCGACTGGGGCATAGTGGGCGAGCTCACAGGGATTCCTTTTAATACCGTTTTATCTTTAGGTTTCCAATTCAACGCTAATACATTTCTCTAATATAGCTTTATCAAGGTAGAAGCTTCGTTTTTGTGTTTCTGATATGGAGCTCCAAATCTTGTGAAAATTCTGGGAGTTGTGCTGCATACTGATTTACTATGGAAATCAATGGCAGCTGTGTACATTTGTTTGCAGTGAGTGTCCCATGGTGGTGACTGCTAGCAGCCTGAATTAAATTATAGAGCTTTAAATTAACAATAAAGAGGTATTCTCACAACACAAAATCAGGGTCGCTGGCTGTCTGCATGGTGCTCTGGTGTAGCAAGTGTACCTGGCTGTACTCAGAGCTCCCGTCAAAATAGAGAATGCCATGCAAGGGCAGCCTACCTTTGCGTGAAGTAGTTTAGGGTACGGTCCTCAAGATAGGTGCAGGTCCCAGAGAGCCCAACATTTATCTAGACATTTAAAGCAAATCCTTTGAATATGATCTAAATATGTGTGATGGGAAAACCTCCTTATGAAAGAGGTTTTCTCACGACGTAGAATCCGTTTCGCTAGCCGCCAGCAGCTAGCTGTGATCCAGCCATACACTTGAATGAGGAGGGTGGCGCTTGTGGCCGTCTTCCTAATTTGTTTCTATAGGAGTTCTCAGTATAGCCATATGTGTGTGCTTGGCTATGTTCGGTAGCTCCCATAGAAGTGAATGGGGAGGACGGCCGCAAGCGCCACCCTCCTCCTTCACGTGTATGGCCGGATCGCAGCTAGCTGCTGGCGGCCAGCGAAACCGATTCTGCATCATGAGAAAACCCTTTTCATAAGGAGGTTTTCCCATCACAGATATTTATATCATGTTCATAGGATTTGCTATAAATGTCTGGATAAATGTTGGGATCTCTGGGACCTGCACCTATCATGACAACCGTACCCTAAACTTCTTTACGCAAAGGTTGGCTGTACATGCATGCTTTATTTTGATGGGAGCTCCGAGTACAGCCAGGCACACTTGCTCCACCAGAGCATCGTGCACGCACAGCTACCTCTCCATTCGGCATGGAGACGTTCTCGAGATAGTTGTGGACCCTACTAGACACTTATGGCATATCCCAGGGATGTCAAACAGATTTTTGCTGAGGGCCAGATCTGCAGTATAGCAGCCAGTGGATGCCCTCGGAGGTTGGCTGGGGTATGTGGTTAGAGCGGTCATAGCCATGGAGCCGCCTGGGACAGCACATGCTGGAGCTGAGGTGGCTGCCTGTCAAGCGTTGGTGAAAAGTGGAGAAACAACCCTTCTATGTCTGGGCCTTATCCATCCTTGCACACAGTGTCTAAACTCTCATGGCTACATAAAACAATGAGGCGGAATAGATGTTGCCTGTGGGCCTTGAGTTTGACAGATGTGGCATTCCTGATTGAGATACCAAAAATGTATAAGATGGTAAATGTCTAAGAATAGTGAAAAATGTTTCTTGTTCAAACAAAAACTAGCTGTTGAGATTTCCAAAATACACAAACGTATTGGAGGACATTTTTGGGTTTGTACTGTAATATATTTAGGGAGTCTAAAATAAAGCAAGATATTGGAAAATGTGCCGGTGAGGAGTGTGGAACTTCTGGAGTTAACGAAAACTGCAAAACGCTGGCACTAGAAAACGTCTGAGGTCATTCAACTGAATAATTGGCTGCAATAAAAATCTGCAATTATGTGAGTCATAATTAAAGTTACCTTAGGGAAGCCAGCCTCGTCGCATTCCTTAATCATACCAATGAAATCCATTGATCTGGCAGCAATAAACTCTGCTCTGAAAGCCGACATCACCGAATTTAATAGAAGGGCGCTGAGGAGAAGAGGAAAAATGGAAACCATGCTTCAAACCACACATATAAAAGAGATATTAATAAATAGGCATTGCTCTACTATAGAGAAACACTGCCATTATACGGAGGAGGTGGGGCTGAACACTAGCTTTATTTTGGCCTTGAAGAAAGGAATATTTTTGGATTTTCCTGTTTTATATTGTGAAATGAATATACTCATAGAAGTCACAACTACTTTTTGGCAATTTTTATGGCTTTTTTTAAGTGACAAAATAAAATAAAAATATTTCTATAAAAAAAAAATATATAAATATAAATATAAAAATATATTAAAAAAATATAAAAAAAAGTGCCATTGACTGGTACATATACACTACTCAAAAATATAAAGGGAACACTCACAACACAATGTAACTCCAACTCACACTTCTGTGAAATCAACCTGTCCAGCTATGAATAAACACTGATTGTGAATCAATTTCTCCTGCTGTTGTGCAAATGGAACAGACAACAGATAGAAATGATAGGGAATTAGCAAGACAACCCCTATAAAGGAGTGGTTCAACAGGTGGTGACCACAGACCATTTCTCTGTTCTCATCCTTTGGCTGTTGTTTCGGTCACTTTTGCATTCTGTCATTGCTTTCACCCCTAAAGGTAGCATGAGGCAGTTTCTACAACCCACAGAAGTTGCTCAGGTAGTTCAGCTCATCCAGGATGGCACATCAATGCAAGCTGTGGCAAGAAGGTTAGCTGTGTCTGTTAGCACAATATCCAGAGCATAGAGCAGATACTAGGAGACAGGCCAGTACAACAGGAGATGTGGAGGGGGCCGTAGTAGGAGGGCCACAACCCAGCAGGAGGAACAGTGCCAGAGCCCTGCACGATGACCTCCAGCAGGCCACTAACATCCTCAACTTGTCAGAAACAGACTCCATGAGAGTGGTATGAGGGCCGACGTCCACAAGTCAGTGTTGTACTTCCAGCCAACACCATGTAGGGCAATTGGCATCTGCCAGAGAACAGCATTCAACATTGGCATCCTGTGCTCTTCATGGATCACAGCAGGTTCACACTGAGCACATGTGACAGAGTCTGGAGACACCGTGGAGAACATTCTGCTACCTGGAACATCCTCCAGCATGACCGGTTTGGCAGTGGGTCAGTAATGGTTTGGGGAGGCACTTCCTTAGATAGCCACACAGCCCTCCTTGTGCTAGCCAGAGGTATCCTGACTGCATTATGGTACAAGGATGAGATCTTAAGACCCATTGTGAGACCATATGCAGGTGCAGTGGGCCCTGGATTCCTTCTGATGCATGACAATACTGGGCCTCATGTGGCTGAAGTGTGTCAGCAGTTCCTGCATGATGAAGGCATTGATGCTATGGACTGGCCTGCTCGTTCCCCAGACTTGAATCCAAATTGAGCGCATCTGGGACATCATGTCTCATTCCATCCACCACAGACTGTCCAGGAGTTGACCTTTAATCCACATCTGGGAGGGGATCCCTCAAGAGAACATCCACCGCCTCTTCAGGAGAATGCCCAGGCATTGTAGGGAGGTCATAGAGACATGTGGAGGTCACACACTACTGAGCGTAATTTCCTAGTCTTGAGACATTTCCATTGAAGTTGGATTAGTCTGAAATTTGATTTTCCACTTTGATTTTGAGTATTATCCCAAATCCAGACTCCAAAGGATATTCATTTTGATTTTCATTGATGATTTTTCTGTTTTATTGTTCACAGCGCATCCACTACGTAATGAATAAAGAACTGCAACAGGAATATTTCATTCATTGACATCTAGGATGTGGTATTTTAGTGTTCCCGTTATTTTTTGAGCAATGTACATTAGTGTTCAATTTGTATTAATTTTCATTCTGGCAAAAGTGTGGAAAAAAAAATCAGTTCTACTGCCGTTTTGATCAATTCCTTTTCTTTCTTTTTTAACAATATTTTATTGACACAGAAGCAGACGATAGCAATAGGAAGATATACATTTCATTAGGATAAAGTGATTGTGTCACAGCATTTTACATAGTAGCATTTTACATTATTCATAAAACAACAGAACATAAGTCAGTGTCCTGACATAAGAAGCCAAGTCTGAAGAATAACCTTTATCGTTTTGCCCTATTGCCAGCACACATCCCCTACAAGCATATTCATGTCCTGAGTTCTCCTCTGCAGTCTTCCCAAAGTTGCTTTTAGAGTGTCAGTGATGTGATCATTTCCTTTTTATGGCAATTATTATAAATGATGTTCTGAATGTGTCACCAAAGTCATGGCAACAACGAATAATCTAAGCCCTGTCCCTACCCAACCTTCAAATGCCGTAAACGGCGGAAAGGCCCATCTTTACCAGAGATTAGTATAAACCCCGGACCTTTTCAGTCCTCACCATTGAACTGTACTGAGAAAATTCTGACCGTTGGCAACTATAAAATAGAAGAGGATATTATACGTTGTCACTTACTTGTTTCCTAGTTTCTTACACCTTTCCATCATTTCAGTAAGTAGAGACTGTCAAGTGATTAACAAGCATATTAGTCGGTGCGTCACAAGATGTGATCAGTGCATATACAAAGTTGAGTCACATTATTATGACCACTTCCTACTTTCAAACTCGGCAGCGCGTGGCCCATGAAGGAAGTCAGGTGTTGTGATCTGACTTAGTGGATATGTAAGGTGTGTAACAAGGTGTCTGCACACATATTCGTCATTGCTGTCATTGACAAAATGGGTGATTTATCAGAGTTGCAAAAAGGAATAAATTATTGGCTTTTAATCCAAAGGTGAAGGTATTTCTGAAACTGCACAGTTTGTGAACTGTTCACGTGCTGCTGTGGGGAAAATTTATCGTGAGTGGACAAATGGCGTCATTGTGAATAAGTTACATAGTTACATAGTACGGTTGAAAAAAGACACATGTCCATCAAGTTCAACCAAGGGTGGGGAAAATGTTGGTGAAGAGAAGGAGACAAGGAGTTCAAGCCCAGCCTCATCACTGGTAAATGCCCTGAAACCCACAAGGCAAGAACCAATCTGCTCCAGGAGAGACCCCATCTCTGACCCCAGAGCTACCACCAGCCAGGATCCAGAATTTTACATAGCTACATAAGGATTAATACTCTTAAATTCCAGGTAGATATCTAAGCCTTTCTTGAAGCTCCCAACTGTTCCTGCTGTCACCAGCTCCTCAGGCGGCTATTCCACAGATTTACAGTGAAGAACGCTTTTCTCCTCTGGAGATTGAATCCTTTTTTTCTCCAACCAAAGGGAGTGTCCCCTTGTCTTTTGAGGGGGCTTCACTTGAAATAATTTTTCCCCATACTTTTTGTAGGGACCATTTATATATTTATATAAATTAATCATGTCACCCCGAAGCCGTCTTTTCTCAAGACTAAATAACTTCAACTCTACTAACCTCTCATTCTATATGAAACAGAGGATTTAAACCAATGTATCACTGCAAATAATAATCCCTGTTAAAACATAACTTTTACTAGTCTATCTAAAATATTAATATCTAAACCCCTATATATTAACCACTACATACCTAATGATACAGCATACTTGCACTATCCGTCATGGAGTAATCGCCCCGATAAAGAGCGGCTCCGCTTTAATGACAACAATATCACTACATGCGTGTATAGACACCTTAAATCCCAGCTATCCCGACGCTTTTCCCCCATACAATATTAGGGTTCATCAGGGGATTCAATTTTCTCTCACTGTGGAAAAAGAATACGCTATATACAACGCATATACTACAACACATGTACTACCATTTTAAGTTAGATAGGTGGACTGATACTTAGCTTAAGTGCTGCCGGGTATAAAGACGATAATTCCCGCAGCTCCTCTAGTACGCTGGCACCCAAGATAAGAGGGATACAGAGCAACATAGTCTCTGTCTCCCTTATATGTCTTAAATGGCCCCGCAAAGGGTTAATAACAACCCCAGTGCTTACAAATAAGTGATAATGATTTATACCCGTTTCCAGGTTCCCATGAGCATGTGTGCAGATTTCACTGCTCTTGGTTTTTCCGGCGTTCCGGATGTTCATCTGCGCATGTCCGGAATAAGATACCTGCCCGCTTCCGTTAACTCGCCGGAAACGACACCGCGCATATGCTAAAAGCCGGCCAGACCACGCGGCGCCCGGCGTTCAAAACAATGCACTGCACATGTCAGGAGGAAACATGATGCCATATATATACAAAGCTCCTGGGATCGACGCTATACCTATGAATGAGGTTGCGTTAGAATTCAAATGTACTCCTAACCACATATACTGACTAACTGCCAGGAAATCAACCCTTGGCAAATGTACTTGTTCCTGACACCGCCACATCTGCCATGATATATGGTAATAAAAGACTAATGAAGGGGGACATCTATAATTGTTTTTCCCCCGGAGCAAATATTATTGCAAATAGTAAACAAAATATGGGGTTGACAGGGGCTTAAAACAGGGCCAAATGAATGCATTCGGGGTACAAAAATTCAATGTCCTCAGCTGACAAAGATTATCAAGCTGTAAGTAATAAAATAAATATAATGAAAAATTAAAAATATGACACTGATACATATTCATTGGTCAGGCTTGAAAAAGAGTCAATAGTGGTCCTCTATGGAGAGTGCGAACAGAGCAGAGCAATGTGGACAGGCACAAAAATAGAGTCTATTCAATAAAGCAACCAAATTGCAAAGTCTCATTTAGGCCCTTTGGTTGAACAGAATCCATACGATAAATCCATTGGGCCTCCTTACACAGAATTCGTCTATCCCATTCCCCTCCTCTGGGGATGTCTCACAACTTCAAAAAATCAAAAAGCGCAGAGATTCCCATTCACCATTATGATTGTCCCACACATGTCGAGCTACTGGCGTGTCTCTCTATTTCTTTAACACCCCCAATGTTCACCCCACCCTTCTTTTAAATATCTCCATTTTTTTTCCAATTTTAATTGAGTGGGCAGGGGCTGTACACAATAAACTACTCCTTCCGTACTGCAGTTGGCAAAATCACGGATAAAAAATTGTTTTCCATTTGAGGCACTTGTGAAGGATTTGGTTTGTTGTACGTATGGACAGGCTACACATCTCTGCCCACATTTAAACATACCCATCGGTCTCCTTTCTAACCAAGTGCCCTGAGGAGGTATTGGTGTATAGTGACTATGGATCAATCTATCTCTAATAGATCTGCCCCTCCGATAAGTTATCGAGGGGGTTGGGGGGAAGATATCCTTCTAGATCGTGGTCCAACATCAAAATGCCCCAATATTTTTTGAGGATATTGATGACTTCAGGATTTCTGTCATCAAAGGTTCCAACTATACGTGCTAAATTGGTCTCTTTATCTGCCTGGGACTTGCCCGTAATAGAGTTTTTCCTATTTTGTTTTTGTGCATGCCTAAAGGCTGATTCCAGGACTTTTGTGGGATATCCTCGATTAAGAAATCTCTCCCTCAACATAACTGACTGGCTCCTAAAATCCACATCTCTGAGCAGATTCTCTTAACTCTTAGAAATTGACCTTTCGGTATTCCTCCCCTTACAGTAATGGAGGTAACTTTTCCAATTAACAAACTGTTATGTTGCTGTAGGTTTCCTATAAATTCTGAATGAATATTACCATTCAATCTTTATGATAAGAACATCCAAGAAAGGTAAACATCTCTCCTGCATTTCAAATGTGAAATGCATACCGATATTGTTTTTGTTAAGTTGTGCAACGAACTCCTCAAAATGACATCTTGTGCCCTCCCAGAGAATGATGATGTCATCAATGTACCTCCCCCAAAAAAAATATCTGGGGGCCATTGATCATCTCCCAGTTGGGATACCAAGGTAGCCTCCCACCACCCAGGAACAGATTTGCAAACGCTGGAGCGCAAGAGCTCCCCCTTGCAGTGCCCCTGAGCTGGTGGAAGGTCCTTGTTGCAAAAGACAAAATAATTATGCCGTAGTACAAAATCAAGTAGTCTAATGACAAAAGCATTATGAGCCTGAAATTCTATACTTCTTGTGGACAAAAAATATTCGACTGCCTGGATACCTCTTTCGTGTGGGATGTTACTGTATAGGCTTTCAACGTCTATAGAACCCAATAGTACTTCTTTATTAACAGTAATCCCATCTAGTCTACGCAAAAGATCAGAAGTATCTCTTATGTAAGATGGCAATGTGATTACAAAATCCTGTAAGATATTATCTATGTAGATCCCTACATTTTGCGTAATTGATCCCACACCTGAGACTATGGGTCTGCCTTTAAGTGGGGTACAACCCTTATGGATCTTAGGGATCGAATAAAAAGTCGGTATTTGGGGATTAGAGGGCATCATAAATTTGAATTCTGTATGTGATATAAGGCCCATCTCTAAACCCTCCACGAGTATCCTCTCTAATTCCATAGTAAAAGTTGTTGTTGGGTCCATAGATAGAATATCATAATACCTTTTGTCCTTGAGAAGATCGTTACACATCTGTTTGTACATGTCATGATTTAATATGACTATATTTCCCCCCTTATCGGAGGGTTTAATAATATAACTTATCTCGTTCCAGCTGACAACGCTTCAAATTCCCTCTACTGAGATTATTGTGAAATGGTAGTCTCTGTTCGCCAAGATCACGAAGTTCTTTTGAGACTATTTGCAAAAATAAATCAATTTCACGTGTATCCAGCTGACTCGGGGGCATTCTCCTACTTTTAAGCTTCAATTTAGTTTGTCCCTCTCTAATTTCTTCCTCCTCCATAAGGGACACTAAAGTGCGTATGCCTTCTAGATCCTGTGTCGTGACGCCCAACTGCTGGCATTCGATCTTATCTTTAATTTTAAAAAATTTATGCCACTTGAGCTTACGCACAAATAGATGTACATCTTTGATCCATGAAAAATCACTATACTTGGTGGTGGGTACAAAGGTCAGGCCCCTCTGTAGAATCTGTAATTCTCTACTACTTAATTGTCTATCTGTAAGATTGATTATCTGATGCTGATCTAGTGTTATTATTTCTGACGATGTCTCAGGCCAGATGCGGGGCCTCTCCATCCCTCTAAAAAAAGTCTGGCCGGCTTTTAGCATATGCGCGGTGTCGTTTCCGGCGATGTTAACCGGAAGCGACAGGTATCTTACTTCCGGACATGCGCAGTTGAACATCCGGAACGCCGGAAAAACCAAGAGCAGTGAAATCTGCACACATGCTCATGGGAACCCGGAAACGAGTATAAATCATTATCACTTATTTGTAAGCACTGGGACTTGTATATTACACTTTTGCGGGGCCCATTTAAGACATAAAAGGGAGACAGAGACTATGTTGCTCTGTAAACCCTCTTATCTTGGGTGCCAGCGTACTAGAGGAGCTGCGGGAATTATCGTCTTTATACCCGGCAGCACTTAAGCTAAGTATCAGTCCACCTATCTAACCTGAAATGGTAGTACATGTGTTGTAGTATATGCGTTGTATATAGCGTATTCTTTTTCCACAGTGAGAGAAATTTGAATCCCCTGATGAACCCTACTATGGTATGGGGGAAACGCGTCGGGATAGCTGGATTTAAAGGTGTCTAAAACAACCATTAGTGATATTGTCTGTCCCTTAAAGCGGAGCCGCTCTTTATTCGGGGCGTTACTCCACTGACGGGTAGTGGGACAGTATGCTGTATCATCTAGGTATGTAGTGGTAATATATAGGGGTTTAGATATTAATATTTTAGATAGTCTAGTAAAAGTTATGTTTTAACAGGGATTATTATTTGCAGTGATACATCTACTAACCTCTCCTCATAACTAAGATGCTCCATTCTCCTTAAAAGTTTGGTTGCTCGTCTTTGCACTCTCTCTAGCTCCATTACTTCTCTTCTATAAACTGGAGCCCAGAACTGAACAGCCTATTTCAAGGGAGGTCGCACCAACGGCGGTAAAATTACATCCCTGTCCCACGAGTCCACGTGATGTGGAAACTGCGGAGCATCACACGCCATTGATGTAAGGGCATGTTCACACGACGGATTTGGCCGCGGTAATGGCCACGGGTTCCGACGCGGCTTCCGCAGCCAAATCGCGCCTAGTTTATTAACATGGTTTCCTATTGGAAACCGCGTTAATATTCACACGCCGCGGGTTTGGCTGCGGCTATGGGGCCGCGGCCTTGCCGCGCGTGTGTGAGAACTCTCCCGTCAATTCTTGACAGGGAGTTCTCAGCGCGGCGGCCGCGCCGTGTTGCCGCGGGCGTCGCCACGGGTGGTGCGCGGCTGGCCCGCGGCTCGCCCCTTCCTATTTATTTGCATGGGGGCATACCCTCTCCGCAAGCCGTGCCCCACCCGCCCCGAGACCACGCCCAGCGTCCGCGCAGCAAACCCGCGTCGGGAGACGCGAGTTTGCTGCGAGGGACGAACGAGGTTTGGCCGCGGCCGAACCCGTCGTGTGAACGGGGCCTAAAGAGGTTAATGTCGACTATGCGTGTACATGACGGCCGATCAACATGCTACAGTGGAGCAGCTCACCGCCAAAACAAATCAAAATGAACCAGAGGATGAATACACATGTTTAAAAACTATTCAGCGAACCTCACTGCTTACGGATGTCACTGCACCTCTGGTAACCAAGTTGCATCAGCAGAAAAGGCTTCCAGTTTTATGGCAGTAACATTATTGGATCTCTGCTGATTGGTAAAGGGTTGAAATCTTGTCACATTTTCTGCTTCATCAAATGGATGGACATTGGCATGTCAGGCGAAAAACATCAGAGAAATAGCACCCACCATTGCAGAAAAAACACAAGCTGGTGGTGGCAGCATTATGGGCTGGGGAATGTATTTGTGGTATTGTCATCCCTGTGAAAGGTGCTCTTTATCATTTGATAAGGAATCCATCATTGCAGATCCCGTACACCCATACATGATTGTCTGATTTGGATCTTCCAGCAAGACAATCCGACATGTCCCATGGCTAGAAATGTCCGACACTGGTTGAAAGAGCATGACCAAGACTTCCAAGTACTACCATGACCCCCTGATTTCCTAAGAACTGAACCCAATTGAGCATCTGTGGCATCACCTCGATGGTTGTGTTGGCTCTATGGACCCTCCAGAAGTTGTGGGATGCAGCCGGCTCTAGATACCTGGAACAAACTACTAGGACCTTATTGAGTCTCTCCCAGTCTATGTAGCTACTGTCCGTGCTGCCCACAACGGTTACTCTTGATATTAGCTGGTGGTTATAACAATGTGACTCAACAGTATACTCAAACATGTTCATGGACATTTAACATGATACATTTGACACTTACATCTGGAGCACGATAAGCAATGCAGCGCAACATCCAGTCGATGGCAGGAGAATACAAGGTAAGGTAAATGGGAATCTCCACAGCTTGTACCGCCAGCTGGTTCTGTACTGTGTCACTGTGAATCTGAACAATTACTACAACATTAGTCTGTACTAAAACTTGAGTAAGGCTGCTTTCACACAGTGCAGTTTTGGTGCAGTTTTTACTGCCTTCCAATTAAACTGCCTCTATTACCGGCAAGCTTCTTTCAGTTGTCTAAATTGTTCAGAAAGGTGTTTCAAGTAAGTAATCAATTACTGATTGAAGTCTTGTGGATACAAACACACTAATTGATTACTCACTTTTCAGTTTAGATAGCTGGTAATAATGCAGCTTAATTGGAGCACATTAAAACTGCACCAAAACTGCATATATGAAAGCACTCTAAGGGTAAGTTCACATGGCGTTTTGCGTCCGTGTGAACATACGCTTTTAGATGCATGTTTGTGTCCGTCTAGACAGACCCAAACACGCATCTAACAATGAGCAGTGTCATTTTACACTGCTCGCAATGTAAAACACGTATCAGCGTTCAGACGAGTGATCGCCAATGCGTGCTTACATTGCGTCTTTCCGATCCGTTCCAAGAATTGACATGTCAATACTTGGAGCGAAAGACGCAGCAGGAGCGCTATAATAAAGTATAGAGTGTGATCCAGCTGCGTCTTGGATCCGTGATGGATCCGATCAACGCTACGTTTTTGAATTCGTTTTCAGGTCCAACACGGACCCGAAATCGTATCCAAAAATGCCGTGTGAACACACCCTAAGGCTACTTTCACACGCATATGCGTTTTTTATGCAGAAATGTACAGCATTAGTTGCTGTGCCTTTCCACACAAAAAACGCATCCGAAAAAAACGCATAAAAAAAAAAGCACAGGCCTTTTTTGTGTGTGGTTTTTGTGCCGTGCTGCGCGAATTACGGGCTGAAATACGTCCCAGTCATTACGGTAATCCACAGTTCTCATAGAGAACTATGGATTACGTCTCCTCTCCCCACTCGGACAATCCGGCGAGCGGAGAGAGAAGTGACTTGTCAATTATTCACGGAGTATACGAGCCGAGAATAATGAATATCTATAGGGCCGGCGGGCTGCCGGCACCCCCGCTCCGCCCCCGCTGCGGAGCACACGGCGTAATTGCGGACGAAATATGTCCCATAATTACGCCGTGAATAAACCGTGTGAACCCAGCCTTATACTGAAACCACGCGACATTCTATAATAAACTAAAACATATCTAAAACATTTATAAATTAATTATGAAAAACTTCTATAATTTCTATAAACGCCCATTTTATACTAAAACTGCTTTTGTATCATTCAAAACATATATAAAAAAAGTGATTTATAAGATGAAACACATGTAAAACTGCTGTGAGCGCCCTCTACTGGATTTTCTCTGAAACACATGTAAACTGCTGTGAGCGCCCTCTATTGAAATTCCTCTTACATTACAACTAAACCACTTTCCACTAAGTGAAAATGTAGGTCATTAGGTTACTAAAGTTCAAACAGTTCTTCTACATCAAATAAGACCTCTAGGGGCCGATTTAGTGTATTACATTAAAGATTCTACCTTTTCAAACTACAACCTCTGTGGATGGTATCATTTGTGAATAGTCTCAAGTTCTTTGCCTGCATTTTATCTAGTGTATACTGTGTATATATTAAAAAACGGATCCGAAAAACGCATCGAAAAATGCATCAGCTGTTGCGGTTTTGGATAAATGTAGTTTGCAGTTAGGATGCAGTTTTCAATGCGTTTTTCTTCTAGTGAAAAACGGATCAAAAAACGGATCCAAAACGTCGTGTGAACATACCCTAACACAAAAACATATGTGTTCACACAACTGTAATTCATACAGATTTAAGTGAATTATCTGCATGGAAAAACGTCCCATTAGATTTAATAGGAACCCGCACTGTAGCTTATATGGCACCAATTTTGCAATCTGCGGCATGGGAAAAAATAAGTGACATTTCTTCCGCAGATATACCATGGACTTTCCATATAGAAAACTGTGTCGTGTGAACATAGCCTAACAGTTATGTTATGGCAATTCTATTTGGCAAAATTGTGACACTAAATATAAAAACACTTTCCTTACTTGTTTAAAGGTGAGCAGGAAATCAAAAAAGTTCTGGTTGAGATTCTCCTTGATGTGTGGAGCTACTTCCATCCCAACCTGTAACGCATCAAAACATAGCATCTGTAAAGGGTCCACAAAATGTTAATATTCAGCATTTTACTAGAAATGAGAGCTGTCCTCACCCTGCAGAGATAAGCTCGAGCGTATACAGACACTAGTGGATCGCCAATGCCCTTTATCATGGATGTCAGCCGGGGAAGAGACTCCAATATCCCACTGAAATAGAGACATGTTCCAAAACTTAATTTAACATCTGCAAACTAATGCAGAGAGCGGCACTAATCCATTACAGCAAACATTCATAGATAGTTCCCCAACACAATGTGTAGAGAAAGGGGTTGTATCATTTCTTTAAATGGTCTTCACAATAAGGAGACAGTGAAAACATGCAACTTTGCAATTGGATGTCATTAGCAAAGCTGTCTTGTTTTCACCGTCTACCTTATCTTCGTTTTCTGTAAACACAGTTCCCCAGTGCCGATCGGATTCCACCTCCTTGCATTTCATTGGCTGCCGGCTCTACTAATTTACATTCAGTCTGGCCCCCGGTCGTATTCACAGGAGCATGCATTCCTGCCTCTCTCACTCAGAATAAGGGACCGGCAACATTTCACTCTGCACAGCCAACAGCTCCTCATTGACACTACAGTTGCTTCTAGAATCAGAAAACAGCAGAATTGTTCCTCGGTGCCTTGTGTAAACATAGAAAGGAGATGGATCTATGCTCTGGATGAGTTCATAGAAGACTGGATTCAACTGTAACAAACCTCCAGCTGTGAGAGGAAAAGAGATCAGTGCTTTGAGTTCATAGAAGGCTGTCTAGACTGAATGCAGGGCTGTGGTGTGTAAACAGCTCTTACAAAATAAGACTGCATAGGGAGAGGACAGTGACATGTGGACTTAGCGAGGGGGGGGGGGACACTGACTCGGGAGCGAGCATGTACAGTGAAGCGGGGGATGATTTCATCCCCCTTCAGTTAAGAAACACCCAGCTGGGAGGGGAAGAAACGCCCCTGGATTTCAGGAACTGAGAGAATCACGCTTCAAGAAAACAGCCAAACTGATGAAGCGATACATCCCCTTTAAGGTTAGTCTTGATACTAGGACAGTATGTCTTGCTGTGAAATAATCATATGCCAGTTGGATTAAAGGGAACCTCTCAGATTGAAGATGTTATTTGATCTGCAGGCAGCATGATATAGAGCAGAAGAAGCTGAGCAGATTGATAGTTCTGTGGGGAAAGAGTCAGTAGAACTTGTATTTTATTCACTTTAATCCCTGCTTATTCTGGAGTCCAGTAGGCAGCCTTATGGGTGATTGACAGTCATCTCTGTATACACACTCATACAAGGAAGGCAATAAATCACTGATCAGACCGCCCACTGGACTCCTTAACCCAGAATAAGCAGGAATTTAAGTGAATAAAAGTTCTACTGAATCTTTTCTCACAAAACTTTATATCAGTCTGCTCAGCTCTTCGTGTTGTATAACATGGTGCCAGTGGATCAGACAGCATGTTCGACGTGGCAGGTGCAATTAAAGGGTATGTTCACACGGCGTAAATTTGCGCTTAATACGCGGCGAGATGCGCGCCACAATTATGGTAATCCATAGCTCTCATATAGATAAGTGACATGTCAATTATACGCCGTGAGTAATGCATGTCTATGGGGCCAGCGGACTGCCGGCCGCCCTGTGCTTCGGGAGTACGCACTGAACAGCGCTACTTCGAAATCACCCGGCGAATCGCGGCGCGTACTGTGTAAACATACCGTAACTGAAAGCTGTGGATCCAATTACAGTTACAGGGGTGTTTACATCATACACTTAGATGGCATATCTATACAGGATATTTTTTTTTTTTAATGCGGAATGACAATCTCTATCAGCAACATCAAGACTTTTTATTTCAGTGTTAATTTTGACACCTGTTTTATACCACCCAAATTGTAGACACTGATCTGTGGTTACAATATGAATGCAGTCAATTGTTAGTGCATATGGACAAAACTTTGCAAATCATGTGTGCCCTCTAAGCCACTGTTCAGAGACCACTAATTAGGGGTAAAATGTAGTTGTGCATCCATCTCCTAAAACACTTTATGAAAATACTTATCCTAAAGCATGGTCCACTATCTTTATATTCTGACTTGCAGAACTTGCCATTTACTGCAGTGCCATTATTTCCATTATATGTTTTATCTTAAAGGTGTGTTCCCACCATGGACTTTGATAGCATACCACTCGAATTCTGTTCTATGGGAGTTCCAAGTACAGCCAAACACAACTCTCATCTGTACATAGAACTCCCATAAAAAGGAGTCCTACAAAAGCACAACCACCATACATTCTGAGCAGCAACTTTCGGGGCCTGTTCTCATGATAGGCGTGGATCACAACGATGTGCCATGTGTATAACATGATATATACACACACACATACATACATACATACACACTTATATATACATACACACACATATACATATTCCACTTTTGAGAAGACTGTGGCTAAAAAGGGACAAAAACTCGGTGACCTCTGCCCTGGTTTGAGGTAAGAGTCTCTGAAGCATATGACTCCCAACCAAAATTTTTCTAAAGACTCTTAGCAATGCCAATTAGACAAGAGCCACTAACAAACAGGGAAGAAGCAGCTTAGAGCAGCCCTGAACAATGTCCAGCAGTGCAGCCGCCATGGTTAGTGCATGCAAGCACAATTCTTTATAGATGCCACAATTTAAAGTAACCCTGTCTAGATGCATGTAGGTCTCTAGGACATTATTGAATGAATGTTGTGGATATGGAAACCTCATTCACTTGAATAGGGTTGGGTTCCTTTAGGGTTCCTTTTTAGTAAGTTTTGATGCGTTTTTTGTGCAGGAAGGCACAGCAATTAATGCTGTACATTGTTGCACAAAAATCACGGCAAAATAGAGATTTTTTAACGCGATTTTTGTGCAGCAATGTACAGCATTAATTGCTGTGCCGTCCTGCACAAAAAACGCATCAAAACCGCACCAAAAACGAACTGTGTGAAAGCACCTTTACAAGTCACAGTGCACAGATGAGATCATTGATATGATCAGTGGATGTCCCAGCAATCAGGCCCTCACCAATCACACGTTGCTGCTGTACTAGGGGAATCCCATCAATGTTTAGGTCTGTAAAGATTAGGAAAATGAATGTCTACAGAAACATTCTGCTCCCACTACGGGCAATTAAAAAAACCCAAAAAACTTACGTCTTAGAGAGAAATTTGTTACATTTGAGAATGGCTGCCTCTACATAGCTGAGGTACATTAAGGATATAACACAGAAACAGTTTAGGACACATATATACAATTAGTAGGCTCTGTTCACATTGGTGCTGAATGCTCCATTCGGGCACTATGTCACAGATTCCATCACATTTGGCAGCATACAACCAAAGACAAACACATCGGCGAAACCTAATAGATTGCACCGGAGTGCTGCCATTGCTTGTACTATTAGGATTGTTTAAGACAAGGGGTGATCCCATCTCACACATTTATGGAGTCGGTCTAGCCTATGCGCTTTGAACACAAGTGTTCTTACTCATGGCTTGACTAGGGACCGAAAAGACATCAGTTAAATAGCCATTGAGGGGAAACACCCTCTTAGGGCTTGTTCACATGACGTTTTTGTGATCCGTTTTACAGATCCGCAAAACAGATCTAACAATTGTCAGTGTGATTAACATTGAGTTCAATGGCAAAAGCGCATCGCTGTTCCCACGGGAGATCGGCGATGCGCTTTTGAGGGCTCTCCTGCGCTGCGCTCTTCGGATCCGCTTTAAGAATTGACATGTCACTTCTTCTTGCGTTCTACGCAAGTGAAAGCCCATAGGGAATAATGGAGTCCGCTTTTGCCACCTGACCAAACGCGCTCCACCCTCTGGGCACGTATCGGCGGCGCTTTGCACCCTGACAGCGGATGCGAAAAGCGCAGTGCAGAGCTGATGGAGGTGAGCGTGAGTGCAGGGGGCAGGATCGTTGGATGGAGGTGTCGCTGCCGGGCTCTGCACAGCCGAGCAGAGTTTGCTGCCGGCGCCGGGCTCTGGAGTGCGCTGCGGCCGCCGGGCTCGGTGCAGCCAAGTAGAGTTTGCTGCCGGCGCCGGGACTCTGATGCCGGGATCGAGAGTGCACTGCCGGTGGCTCTGCTGCCGGGATTGCGAGTGCGGTGCCGGGATCGGTGCAGGTGAGCAGTGTTTGCTGCCGTCGGTGATGAGAGATGTCGGGCGCAGGTCCAGCGAGAGAGAGAGATGTAGGGCGCAGGTCCAGCGAGAGAGAGAGATGTAGGGCGCAGGTCCAGCGAGAGAGAGAGATGTAGGGCGCAGGTCCAGCGAGAGAGAGAGAGATGTAGGGCGGCCCAGGGGGTTCCGCGGAGGAGAGAGAGAATGTCGGGCGCAGGTCCAGCGAGAGAGAGAGATGTAGGGCGCAGGTCCAGCGAGAGAGAGAGATGTCGGGCGCAGGTCCAGCGAGAGAGAGAGATGTCGGGCGCAGGTACAGCGATATATATATATATATATATCCCCCTTCGTGAAAAACGCATCCGGAAAGTGGATCCGTAAAACGCAAGTTAAAAAGCATGCAATACGGATCCAAATAAAGTATCAACTGCTGCGCTTTTCGGATCCGCTTTCCGGATGCTTTTTTCACCTATCAAAAACGGATCCGTAAAAAGCTTCAAAAACGTCCTGTGAACAAGCCCTTAGACATACAAAATGCAATATAAGGAAAATAAGTAACAATAATAAAAACATATAACGAACAATAACACAAAAGGAATAAATAATGTAAAATTAAATCAGATCTAACATAACTCCGAGGCAGCAGGCCCACTGTCTTGGGGTTATACTAGACTCCAATGTGTCCTTCATTCCCTTTAGTCAATCCCTTGCCCGCTCCTGTCACCTGCATCTCAAGAACATCTCCAGAATCCGTCCTTTTGTCACTGTGGAAACAACTCAAACTCTCATTGTTTGTCTTATTCTTTCTCGTCTTGACTACTGTAACTCCTTCCTTATCAGTCTCCCTCTCTGTATACTCTCCCCTCTCCAATCTGTTCTGAATGCAGCAGCCAGGCTCGTCTTTCTCTCCAGCTGCTATACTGATGCCTCTACCCTGTGTCAGTCACTGCACTGGTTGCCCATTCAGTACAGAATACAACAGAAACTCATCACTCTCACCCATAAAGCTCTCCACAGCGCTGCACCCAAGTGAATACAAAGTGGATGCTGGCTTTTCAACTACATTTATGCTGTTTCTTTGTCGTGCAGCCCTGCTGTGAGCTGTATCGCACTTGGAACTGTTCATATTTATGGCACATAGATAGGATATGCCATAAATATATGATAGGTGCAGGTCCCACCCCAGGGAACCACACCTATCTCTAGAATAGGCCCCTGAAGAGATCGTGGTTAAACTACCATTGAAATAAATGGGGACATTTTGACCACCTCCATGTTCTGAGACTTTTTGAGGCCTGTTTTCAAGATCCAGGTCCAGGTTCAAAAGCAAATGTCGACAGGACTGTTACATTCTAAACATATAAAATAATACCATCAAATCAAGAACAACGTAAGAAGAATACCAAGGAAACATTAGCATGTTATATAGACATTCACGTAGGCAAAAATCATGATGGATAGTATCAGTTCAAATACTATAGTATAATATTGGAACCAAAAATATAGAAGAAGAAAGAAAATAAGTTCATAACCGGGGAGAAGACAGACACATGGAGATAATAACTGTGAGAAGTATGGGCGTTGGTCATCATACAGAGAATGAAGCCTATGTGCAGTATGCAGAGTGGGGCAAAAAGCGACCCACGCACTCCAGGTAGAAGAAAAGTTAGTTGCTCAGGCAAAGAAAGCCGCACGAAGTTCCTCCGTGCGCTGGAGGTGAAGGACCTCCCTCAACCAGTCAGTTATTGAGATGATTTACATGCAGGTTCGGACTGGACTACAAGCGAACATGAAAAGCTCCTGGTGGGCCCCTAAGCATAGTTGACCTGGAGTTTCTATTAAACTGCATATACATACTTGGGAGAGACAGAAAGACAGAGTGAAAGAGGTAAAAAGCTAGAGGCAGAGTATAAGGCTATGTCTACACTGCAGCGGACAAAAAACGGCCTGAAAGCGGCCGTTTTTTTCTCCGATGCTGGACCGCGGCTTTTGTCACGCGTTGTGGAAAAACCGCGGGCACTTCTTGTTTTCCCGACATCGCCCATACAAGTATTGGATGGGAAGATGGCAAGAAAACGAGAAGCGCCGGCGTATTATATAACATATTGTATAATACACCGCTGCCGAAAGACGGACAGAGAAAAGACAAGCTGTGTAGACTGCAGCTCGTCTTTCCTACTGCCGTCTATGGGGCCGCAGGAACGATCGTATCTTCTACTTTTAAAAAACTAAAAGCGCCGAAGATACAATCGTTTTCCTGTGCAGTGTAAATAGCCTAAAAATGTCGTACGTAGTGTACCCACAGAATCAACTCCACTGGGGATCCCAGAATCAACTCCAGGGGGGACCCCAAAACAACTCCATGGGGGACCCCAGAATTATCTCCACTGGGGGACCCCGAATTATCCCTCACTGGGGGGCCCCAGAATCAACACCACAGGGGGACCCCCGAATTATCTCCATGGGGGGCCCCTAATCAACCCATGGGGGACCCCAAATTATCTCCCTGGGGGGCCCAAATTTTCTCCCCTGGGGGAGCCCGATCATTCCCCTGGGGGACCCCGAATCATCTCCACTGGGGGGACCCCAGAAAATCTCCCTGGTGGACCCCAGAAAATTTTCTCCACTGGTGGACCGAATTTTTCCTGGGGTCCCAGAATCCAACAACATGGGGGGACCACAGAATCAACTCCACTGGGGGACCCCAGAATCAACTCCACTGGGGGACCCCAGAATCAACTCCACTGGGGGACCCCAGAATTATCTCCACTGGTGGACCCCAGAATTATCTCCACTGGGGGACCCCAGAATCAACTCCACTGGGGGACCCCAGAATTATCTCCACTGGTGGACCCCAGAATTATCTCCACTGGGGGAGCCCAGAATTATCTCCACTGGGGGACCCCAGAATTTATCTCCACTGTGGGGCCCCAGAATTATCTCCACTGGGGGAGCCCCAGAATTATCTCCACTGGGGGACCCCAGAATTATCTCCACTGGGGGAGCCCCAGAATTATCTCCACTGGGGGAGCCCAGAATCAACTCCACTGGGGGACCCCAGAATCATCTCCACTGGTGGACCCCAGAATCATCTCCACTGGGGGACCCCAGAATCATCTCCACTGGGGAACCCCAGAATCATCTCCACTGTAGGATCCCACAGAATGAAATTCCACTGGTGGGCCCTAAGCACCCCAGTTCAACATTGCTTGTGTGGATGCTCATTGTCTCAGGATAATTGTTATTGCTGCTTTTATAGGTAAGGAGACCAGGTTAAGTTTGAGAGTATGTACAAGAAGGGGGATCATAAAAGAATAAACCGCATTCAAACTCAAAATTACTGAAACAAATCATAGAAAATAGGGGCAGGAAAAAGGGCAATCACAGGGAAATACCTGCCCCAAAAGGGAAAACAATCAGCAAAACGTACTAGGTTTGCTGACCTCGGGGTCCATTAAATTATAGTAAGGCCAACAAACAGAAAATTCCCTCAAATAAAGGAACCAACGGGAAACAATTTTCCAATGGCCCCCATCTTGAAAACCAAAAAACACTCCCCTTTTGGCTGAAACTTTCACTTTTTTCCGGGGTAAAATTAGCTACAAATAAAAAGTCATAGAACACGTCAAAATGTCACATTTCTGTAACTACAATTAAAAAAAAAGTAAACTGCATTTTTAATAGTTTTACACCCTACTCTGCTAATAGCTGATAAGAAAATTTTAAAGTGCCCTTTCAGGTAGAAATATTATACAGTCCAGGTCTACAATAGTCCCTTGCACCTGAAAAGTTAAAGGATGTCCTTTTAATAGTTTTCAGCCTTGTTGTGAAGGGGTTGAATTGGGGGGCGTCAGCTTCTCCCCTCTTCTCCCCCCTTTTTCCCCCCCCCTCAGCCACAGGCGCTTTCACCCCGAACTTTATACAGCAGGGGGGGGGGGGCATTGCTCCCAAAAATTAAACCCTGTGTGTGCCTCCCCTAAGAGGTCTATGATTGCTAATAGTGTTCCTATCCCTCGCTTACTTAAAAAACCCACACTCCGCAACAACAAACAAACCCCCTCAAACAAGGGGGGGAAAGCGCAAAGTGTTACTCGGGATGTGTCCCAGACAGCACAGCATGAACTGTTCACAATCTGCATATATTATTATAGTTACAGCTCCACAGACATCATGATTATAGTAACAAAAAGGGTCCTGCGTCACATCTATTGATCACCATCCTGCTCAATCGTGTGGGAAGAGGGGGGAAGCGGCCCCAACAGGTTAATCCAGGCAGCAGGGACATAGAAGCCAAGTCCTCCCCCCACTACAGAAGCTTTTCTGTGCGGGGGGGGGTCTCGCCCCGCCTGTTTTCAAAGGTGATGAGTCATTCAGCCCTGCAGCCAGTAAGAAAAAGATCAACAGGTCGGCTGCTTAGAGTTTGAGAAGCTGATGCACCCCCAGGAACAGGGGACTCAAAACATAGGACATTTGTAATGAACTATATTGCAAAGCTGTTTGTTTTTTAAAAATTTTTAATTAAAAAACCCAATCATTGTAGCAGCAACCCCTTTAAAAGGGGGACCACAACCTAGTTCCCACAGCAATTTTTCACATCTTTTTTTATCAAAAACAGTCATTTTCTGTCCATTTAATGGATCAAAAGCATATGAAAAAAGGAGGCATGCACAGCTCAGTTACATTGGGGAAAAATTATGGGCAAATTTTTTTTAAACAATGGTGATGAACACAACACACTTTTAAAAGATGGCAGAACATTTTTTCAGCATTTCTCATTCATAGCCTGCACAGAAAATGCAGTGGGAGCTGGGAAAGGGGTTAGCCCCATTGAATGTAGCTTAGTCACATTTAAAATTCAAAATTGGCTTTAAAAAAATAATATGTGGCAGAAAGAGATTGTCCCTTGTATTTCTGCAGTGCATCACAGGCCATATTTTTCTTTAAAGGGAACCTGTCACATAGGTTATGCCCCCTTGCTGAGGACAGCACAAGCTAGTGACAGACCTGCTGTTTCCAGCGCTGTGTCCCATATTATGTAAAATGCTGTCGTTTTAGAGTATTTAATTCTCAAATCTTATTCATGAGGGGTTTTAAAGGCCCCCACCCCCCCACCTGCCAATTATTCACGTTTCTACCTATTCAAAGAAATAGGTTTATCAGTTGCGGTGGGTGGGGGGGTTGAAAAAATGACTCTTTAAATGACTCTTTTCTGTCTGAAAACTGCAGATTTAAGCTTTAAAAGCATGTCTGTCACTAGCTTGTGTTGTCCTCAAAAAAGGGGGCATAATCTATGTGACAGGTTCTCTTTAAGAAACACTGCTCTTTTAACGTGGCTGAGCTGCAACACCAAACACAGCTCAAGTACAAGACTGGCCTTATACTTTAATGGGCCTAAAGAGGAAAATAAAAAGTGTAGGAACCAATTCAGGGGATCCTGACCTGAATCAGCTAAGACAGAGAGGTAAGTAATTTTTTTTCTATTTTTACCCACCCTGGCTCAATTTAAAGGGAATGTATCAGCAGAAAATGAACCATTGTTTAACTCATGTATTTATGTTAAAAAAATTTTATTTCAATTTTATTTTATTTATTTTTATTTTAAAATCCTGAAATCTTGCAGTTCTCACTTTGGCCACTAGGCCTAATAATAGTCTGACACTTCCTGTTGTATAGAGAAAACTTTTCAGCAGTCTCCTTATTATGAACACAGGCAGGATTACACTGAAAGATGAAACCAATGTGTATGGATCCAAAATTCACAATAGGAGATGATCACAGCTCAGCTTCTCCTCCTTCGTACCACAGTGATTTCTTTCCAGGGCACAGAGCATGCCTAGAAACTTCTCCTATAGAAGTCAATGGATCTGCTCCAGTTCACAGGCTCCTATGTTCATGTTACATACATAGTTACATAGTTACACAGTACGGTTGAAAAAAGACTGTTCAACCAAGGGTGATAAAATGTGGTTGAAGGGAGGGAGACAAGGAGTTACAGCCCAGCCTCCCCACTGGTGAATGCCCTGAAACCCACAAGGCAAGAACCAATCTGCTCCAGGGGAGACCCCATCCCTGATCCCGGAGCCTCCACCAGCCAGGATCCAGAATTTTACATAGCTACGTACGCATTAATATTCTTTAGTTTCAGGTAGGTATCTAAGCCTTTCTTGAAACTCTCTACAATTCCTGCTGTGACCAGCTCCTCAAGGCGGCTATTCCCACAGATTCACAGTTCTTACATTTGAAGAACGCCCTTCTCCTCTGGAGATGAATGCTTTTTTCTCTAGTCAAAGGAATGTCCCCTTGTCTTTTGAGGAGGCTTTACTTGAAATAATTTTTCCCCATACTTTTTGTAGGGACCATTTATATATTTATAGAAATAAATCATGTCCCCCCAAAGCCGTCTTTTCGCAAGACTAAATAAGTTCATTTCTACTAAGCTCTCCTCATAACTAAGATGCCCATTCCCCTTATTAAGTTTGGTTGCTCGCTTTGTACCTCTCTAGCTCCATTAAAATCTCTTCTATAAACTGGGGCCCAAACTGAACAAATATATAAATACACTCACCGGCCACTTTATTAGGTACACCTGTCCCAACTGCTCGTAACACTTAATTTCTAATCACCATCACATGCGGCAACTCAGTGCATTTAGGCATGTAGACATGGTCAAGACAATCTCCTGCATTCAAATCGAGCATCAGTATGGGGGAAGAAAGGTTTATTTTAGTGCCTTTGAACGTGGCATGGTTGTTGGTGCCAGAAGGGCCCGGTCAGTATTTCAGAAACTGCTGATCTCCTGGGATTTTCAACGCACAACCATCTCTAGGGTTTACAGAGAATGGTCCGAAAAAGAAAAAACATCCAGTGAGCGGCAGTCCTGTGGGCGGAAATGCCTTGTTGATGCCAGAGGTCAAAGGAGAATGGGCAGACTGGTTCGAGCTGATAGAAAGGCAACAGTGACTCAGATAGCCACCCGTTACAACCAAGGTAGGCAGAAGAGCATCTCTGAACGCACAGTACGGCGAACTTTCGAGGCAGATGGCTACAGCAGCAGAAGACCACACGGGTGCCACTCCTTTCAGCTAAGAACCAGGAAACTGAGGCTCCAATTTGCCCCAGCTCATCGAAATTGGACAGTAGAAGATTGGAAAAAGTTGCCTGTCTGATGAGTCTCGATTTTCTGCTGCTGACATTCGGTTGGTTGGGTGAGAATTGGGCGTCAACAACATGAAAGCATGGATCCATCCTGCCTTGTATCAACGGTTCAGGCTGGTGGTGGTGGTGTCATGGTGTGGGGAATATTTTCTTGGCACTCCTTGGGCCCCTTGGTACCAATTGAGCATCGTTGCAACACCTTGTGGAATCTATGCCACGAAGAATTGAGGCAGTTCTGAAGGCAAAAGGGGGTCCAACCCGTTACTAGCATGGTGTACCTAATAAAGTGGCCGGTGAGTGTATATATTTAACCAGACTGCTCCTGTAAACTGCCCTTGTCCCCAGCCCTGGCCTGCAAAGCACAGAGGCAAGAGAACAATCAGCTAATAATACTCTTATACTCCTCTTTGCTGACAGAAGGACCAGAGAACTCAATGATGTTATCTCTTTGGATTCCAAAACATTTTTACTAAGAGAACAAGAGACAACGATACCTAAAAAAAAAAGTCATATGGACATTATGGAAAATGTATTTTTCAAAGTCAAAAAAACCAAAACATGAAATGGAGTTACCAGGCAAAGCGGTGTTCCTGTTATCCATACACATGGACAGTATACGTTCATACACCAGTTTTCCTGTGAAACAAATAAAATGAACGTAAAATGAGGCAAGGATTGTTATTATCAACACACAAAAAAAGAGAGAACACCTTCAATATTGAACAGAAATGAAACAAAGCTATTATGGTATCTTGGAAAACTTATTTAAAGAGGTTGTTCCACAAATTAATATTTATTTACCTCAGTTAGATCACATCAAATATATTAAAAATTTAATTAATTTAAAGGGAACCTGTTAGCTACTTTATGCGGCCTGAACGACAGGTAGCATGAAATAGCTGCAGGTCAACCAATCCTAACCATGTGGGTTTTAATCTGAAACGCTGCGGCGTTCGCAGGTAAACACCCAGTGACGTTGTGCCGGGTACGGGGAGAATAGCTGTGCCCGGGAGAGTCCGATGTGAGGCGTCTCCCCGACCCCTCAGTTTAACTGACAGCTCTCTCCCTATAGACAAACATTAGAGAGAGGTGTTCAGCTTAGGGGGCAGGGAGAAGCCTTATATCGGACTCATCTCTCCCGGGTACAGCGGGTTCTCCCCATATCCGGCACAACTTCACTGGGTGTTTTACCTGGGAACACCGCACAGGGGTTTGGGATAAATTAACCTCTCAAATTTCAGCTGCTCATCTTTCCCGGGGCCCAGAAATTAAATGGGCTGAGAGGTTCCCTTTAAGAGTTAAAATAAATGCTTCTGTGCAAAGCCCATTTTTAAATTAATACTTCCGAGGCCCCAGGTTTTTTTTCATTCCAACTCAACCCGAAACACCCGCCGCTATTCTACAACGCCATTTGACCTGTCCATCGACTGCTGGAACTTGAAGTGCGCCAACAAAATTGAATACGTCACTTCCCACTCCCGCCCCCAATTAGCAACATATATCAAATAGATATTTATATGTCTAAATATATTAACAGTATCTGTATCTAACTGTTACACCTTTTATTTTTTTGTATAAATCCTCCATGTTCATTCCTCCATGAACAGTGCGGCTGAAGAAGAGATGCCGCCAAGCGATAACAACTATAAAACACCCCCATGGACACAGCGGTGACCACAGCCTAAGGAAGTCGGTCAGCAGCGCAGGCGAAACGCGTTGCCTGCTTTCTTATATATATACTCTACAGACTTCTATTGTCAAATTGACTATCTAGTATAGTGGTACTATATATATATATATATATATAAAATATATTTATATATATATATATATATAATATATATATATATACATATATATATATACATATACAATATATATACACATATATATATATATATAATACATATATATATATATATCACATATATAATATACATACATATAACACATATATATACATAAATACACATATATATAACATACAATATATAATTTTAAAAATAAAATAATTATATACATACATATATATATATATATACACACACACACACATATACATAAAATATATTAAAACACACATATATATAAAAATAAAATATATATTACACACATATTTCACACATATATATTATATAACACACACATATATATAAATATATACCCCACACATAATTATAATATATATGTTATATATATACACACATAATAAAACACATATATATATATAAAATACATACACACATATATATTATATATATACATACCACATATATATAATATATATATACAAACACACACTATACACAAAACACACCATAAAATATATATATATAAAACACACACACAAACACATATATATATATATATATATAACACACACACACACAATATAATATATATTACACACACATATATATATATAATACACACACAAATATATATATGACACACACACACACACACACAATTAATAAATATATATATATAATATATATATACACACACACACACACAAAATAATATATATATATAAAAACACCCACACACCCCATATATATATATATACACACAAAACCACACACACATATATAATAATAAAACACACATAATATATATATATATATAACTACACACACACACACATATATATATATATATACACACACACACCACTCACATAATATATATAATTTTATATATACACACACACTATATATACCCACCCAAACGAAATATATATATAATTTTAATATATATAAATATACATCACAACACACCACACACACATATATATACCACTATTATAATATATAAATTTTATAAATACACACACACACACACAAATTTTATACACACCACCACATATATATATACACCCCACACAATATATATATATATATTTATATATATATATTTTACACACACACACAAAACCACAAATAAAATACACACACACATAATATATATATATATATAAAATATATATATAAATATAATATATATAAAATATATATAATATATATATATATAAATAAATAAAATATTTATATGCATATTTTATCCGGAATAAATCACTATTTGTATTATCCGGATAGTTCACTGTTCTTTGCATATTTAATATATGTAAGTGCATATGGACATCTAGCTTTAGCACCACAGATCCCCACTCTTTTCCTCCTGAGAATTCTTCTCTCCTTGATGAGACAGGGGGGTTGTCTAATACTTGATGCAGTGGGATCCTCAATGGTACAGGAGTGCTCGACTGAAAAGGGGACATCGGCTGCAGGATACACCAGAGGCTCCCTTATATCAAGGCTTTACAGTGTGTTGTACCACACAATCAGGTGAGAGTCCAAAACATTGACTTCACCACTATCAACTAAGATGGGTTATACAAAATTGCTCTAGGAGTGCGCTTGCGGCGTGTTTCTGTTTTTCTCTCCACAATACCGCGTTCATCTGCATTCCACCTTAAAACAGTCACCTTTTGTGCCTGATGCTGGTGGTCACATATGCTCAGTCGCTTCTTTTTGGATCCTTTTGAACATTAGAGGGGACATGTATGAAAACTGTCTAGGTCTAAAACTCACTTTGTTGCCCATAGCAACCAAAGCGCCCCCTTCATTTCATTAAGTGCTCTGAAAAGATGAAAGGGGCGCTCTGATTGGCTGCTATGGGCAACAAGGTGAATTTTAGACCTAGACCGTTTTCATACATGTGGCCCTAGGTGTCTACTTCTCAGCAGCAATGGACAGATTAGGAGGACACTCCTAGAGAGCAGTGATAAAACAGCAGGGGCACCACAACAAGTATGTAACAGCAATATCCACACCAAATAGTATAACATTTTTTGCCTATGTACGCATTAATATTCTTTGGTTTCAGGTAGGTATCTAAGCCTTTCTTGAAACTCCCAACTGTTCCTGCTGTGACCAGCTCCTCAGGCGGCTATTCCACAGATTCACAGTTCTAACAGTGAAGAAGGCTTTTCTCCGCTGGAGATTGAATCCTTTTCTCTCAAGAAGAAGGGAATGTCCCCTATTTGGATTATGTTTGCTCTATCTGCCGGCAGTATACGCTGTGCCTGTAGGCCACTACATTTGTTCTATTGAAGCTTATGGGCCAGCCACAACATAGCCGCGGTAACCAGCAAGTTAAAATCTTTCATGGTATTTCGACAAACACCTGTGATATAGGGAAGAGGGCTGTGTGAACCCAGCCTAAGCAAGAAAGAAGTGATCTGCTTGTTTCCTAAGGCTAACAAATACACTCAATGGAAAAGGGCCATGGGGCATTTTCCTACTTTGAAACGTTTTTTTGCTATGGATAATGCTGACACACTTTCTCAGCTATGATTTCATAAAGAAAACCTGCACCGTCTTCCGCTCTCATCCTTCACCATCTCCTAAACAGTAAAGCCCAAAAGACAAATAGGCACCTTCCTCTGCAGAATGCAGAAGAGTTGGTCCTGTATACAGTGAGGAAAAAAAGTACTTAGTCAGCCACCAATTGTGCAAGTTCTCCCACTTAAAAAGATGAGAGAGGCCTGTAATTGACATCATAAACCTCAACTATGAGAGACAAAATGAGAAAACAAATCCAGAAAATCACATTGTCTGATTTGAAAGGAATTTATTTGCAAATTATGGTAGAAAATAAGTATTTAGTCACCTACAAACAACAAAATTTCTGGCTCTCACAGACCTGTAACTTCTTCTTTAAGAGGCTCATCTGTCTTCCACTCATTAACTGTAGTAATGGCTCCTGTTTGAACTTGTTATCAGTATAATAGACACCTGTCCACAATCTCAAACAGTCACACTCCAAACTCCACTATGGTGAAGACCAAAGAGCTGTCAAAGGACACCAGAAACAAAACTGTAGCCCTGCACCAGGCTGGGAAGACTGAATCTGCAATAGCAGCTTCAGTCTGTAGAAATCAACTCTGGGAGCAATAATTAGAAAATGGAAGATATACAAGACCACAGATAATCTCCTTCGATCTGGGGCTCTACGCAAGAGCTCACCCTGTGGGGTCAAAATGATAACAAGAATGGTGAGCAAAAATCCCAGAACCACACGGGTGAATGACCTGCAGAGAGCTGGGACCAACATAACAAAGGCTACCATCAGTAACACACTACGCCGCCAGGGACAGATCCTGCAGTGCCAGGCGTGTCCCCCTGCTTAAGCCAGTACATATCCGGGCCCGACTGAAGTTTGCTAGAGAGCATTTGGATGATCCAGAAGAGTATTGGGAGAATGTCCTATGGTCAGATGAAACCAAAGTAGAACTGTTTGGTAGAAACACAACGCCTCGTGTTTGGAGGAGAGCGAATGCGGAGTTGCATCCAGAGAACACCAGACCTACTGTGAAGCATGGGGGTGGCAACATCATGCTTTGGGGCTGTTTCTCTGCAAAGGGACAGGACGACTGATCCGTGTACATGAAAGAATGAATGGGGCCACGTATCGTGAGATTTTGAGTGCAAACCTCCTTCCACCAGCAATAGAGTTGAAGATGAAACGTGGCTGGGTCTTTCAGCATGACAATGATCCCAAGCACTCCGCCAGGGCAACGAAATAGTGTCTTCGTAAGAAGCATTTCAAGGTCCTGGAGTGGCCTTGCCAGTCCGCAGATCTCAGCCCCATAGAAAACCTTTGGAGGGAGTTGAAAGTCCATGTTGCTCAGCGACAGCAACAAAACATCACTGCTCTAGAGAAGATCTGCATGGAGGAATGGGCCAACATACCAGCAACAGTATATGCCAACCTTGTGAAGACTTACAGAAAACTTTGACCTCTGTCATTGCCAACAAAGGATATATAACAAAGTATTGAAATGAACTTTTGTTATTGACCAAATACTTATTTTCCACCATAATTTGCAAATAAATTCTTTCCAAATCTGACAATGTGATTTTCTGGATTTGTTTTCTCATTTTGTCTCTCATAGTTGAGGTTGACCTAAGACGTCAATTACAGGCCTCTCTCATCTTTTTAAGTGGGAGAACTTGCACAATTGGTGCTGACTACTTGTACTGCTGGATTACAGAAGATGACCACTCTGGTCTCCACAAGAGCATAGTCATGGTCACCTCTAATAGGCAGATCTGCAAACACCAAGGTTGCTCAACAGCAAATAAGTCTGGGTGGCGGCCTCGCAAATGTGGCACTTGTATTGATTATTCATCAAAGGTGCTTTATGAAAATAATACAGCTTCATCACTGTGCAACAAATAGCTCTGCAACTTTCTAATATACTTTGTGTCATAAATCCCCACCAAATTAAAGATCTGTTTGCTGCCAGTGAATAATAACATTCCTGTTGACATCCGGAGGCTAAAAAAAGATCAATACTAGTTATAAAAATGAGGACAGAATCACCCTGGCGGCTTCATTTTGAACATCTGCAGAGGTCCTAACAGTCGGACCCCAACTAATCAGGAATGATGGTATATCCTAGCAATGTGTTATAACGTTTAATACTTAAAGGGGTTGTCTCACTACAAGGATTGCCTTTTATGTTAAAGATCTTGCAAAAACAAATCACTTTGCAATATATGTCCATTAACAGGGGTCCTACCTATTCTGAGATATCCCCTCTTGTATGGGCTGCATCAGCTCCTCGGGTTTCCCTATAGCTACAGCCCTTTGTTGATCTGTCCTGCTAGGCTGCCAGCACTGGTTGCTATAGCTACAGACCTGGCTTCTACTGCAGCCTAGTGAAAGCCAGTAAACACGCCCCTGAATTCAAAGTGAAACCAAGAAAACAGGACTGAGGTAAGATGAATCACTTTAGTGAGACAACCCTTTTAAGGGTAAAATGAAATTTGCCTCTTCAATCCTCTACATCATCATTCTCGTGCAAAGATGGATACGGTACTTACCAAAAGTGTCGAGGATATCAGTAATCAACACAAACTTGCTCGGGTAAAACTTGATCACTGTTGCATCTGAGAGGAGCTTTGAACACTGGAAAAGAATGAATACATTTAGGCACTTAACACTTACACAAGCATTCACTTTACATTTGTTCTGTCATGTCACTGGTCTGAAGTTCATCAGTCTCACCCAGCTGATGCCAGAACACGACCTGGATCATATCTGCATTGTTATTTCCCTCGTCTGTCCCACCTTAGAAACAGAAAAATGAAACTAATCCTGAAACCTTTTTCTGGCACACACCCATGGTGCTTGTTGGCCCCCATTGACTATAATGGTGTCCGTCATTTTAATTTTAAAATAATAGTGCTGCGTGCTTCACTATTGTGTCTGTCATTGTTAACGCTATCTACAATGGAGGCTCCTTCCAGGCCTAAAAGGTTTTTAGCGTAGTGGTCATTCTAAGCACAATGCCTTTCACCACTGCTTACATATATTGGATTTTATTAAGTCAAAGTGTTACTAGTGCAGTGGTGATTAATTCCAATTTCACAGAAACATCTGTAAATGTAGGTTTTAAACGGATCACCTCACCACAATGATTAGCTTTAAAAATATAGGTAAATGTAAATGAAGACTATTACCAAATACATTGCTGTTCTGATTTTGCTTCATTTCAGAGTGGACACAAGCTTCACTTCCTGTTGTGTCTTATCAGCAGCACAAGAGCTTGTTTATCTTTCTTGCTGACAAACTTTAACCCTCTAGAGTTCTGTAGCCTTCTACTCTACTGTTTAAACCTTTCTAATACCAATGTCCCTCTAACAGCCTCAGCTAGGAATAGCAGAGCCGATATGTCAATTACTGATGTAGAACCACCCGCAGCGGGAAGTGGGATCCTGAAGCTGGCTGTGAAGCGCAAGGACTGATGGCTGATGGGGAGGCTGATGAGAAAACTCATTTAATGTTAATGACTACGATGCAAACAATGAATTACGGGGTCGACGGCAAATCCGAAAACTCGGTCCAGTAATGTCAAAATGCCGTAGGATTTTGGACGCCATTTTGACATATGCTGTGTGGACAGTCTATGACCCTTAAACCAAATTAAATACCCTCTGTCCATTCGTCTTTGACAGGCACATGGAGATTTATGAGGGGGGGAGGTTCCGTATTTAGGTACTAGGAGGGTATGTTGACACGATGTACTGCGGTGTATACAGAACGCGCGCCAGTATATCATGTGTCTCGGGAGTTGCGCTGATCAGCGCGTACTCCTGCGGCTTGGGGGGGGTGGGGTGGGGGGAGGGGGGCGGGGCGAAGACCGTTACCAAATACACTGCTGTTCTGATTTTGCTTCATTTCAGAGTTAGAGCAGCTCTGATTTCTTGCTTGTGGACACAAGCTTCACTTCCTCTTGTGACATGTCACTTTACTCCCCGTGCAAAAAATACGATCGTATTGTACGAGTGGGGAGAGGAGGCGTTATCCATAGTTCTCTATGATGTGTTAGAAGTTTATTGGGGGAAATGACATAAATGTGCACGTACCGCCAATTTTTCTATTTAATGTGATATGAAGCAAGCATTGTTGTTGCCGTGAGCAAGGGTGCCATGTAGTACCCGAAACGCGTCAAAATAGAAGGTTGCCTTGAGCAAGGGTGCCAGGTAGTACCCGAAACGCAGTCTTTTAACCTCTTTTTTGTACCCTCTTCGTATGTGGATATTTTTTGGATTCTAATAAATCTTGAAGATATTTTGCTGAAACAACGCTGGTCCTGCAAATCTTTATAACGTTTACTAATTGGGGCGTATGGTCGGAAGCCAAGGAATCGTGCGATTAAAATCAGCACAATTTTTGTGAAAGCTCAGGTGCGGAAGCAACAGCATTTCTGGTTAGTGCCTCTTATTTCTATATAGACTTTTGATTCCAGAAGTAAACACCACAGCTACCGCCAGAGCTTCAGTGCTGGAACAGTGGTGAATTACAAAGGTTTTTGGGACTATTTTTAAGTCCTTTGTGAAGGTTGGATAACCCCATTAAAGGATCACTATATGGAAAAACTGAGGAAGTGTGTTATGCCTAATGCAAACATGTGTGTGGTGCATGACCTTTACCGTCCTCTGAATCTCGAGTCGTGCACTGCTCTAACAGAGGAATAGATATTACTATGGGTTTAATCAATCATTAATAAGGAAGCTGTCATGATAATAAACCAGACAATAAGCAGAGACCTGTATAACGATTTTGAGAGCTTTGACTTTCTGATCCGAGGCCCAGGCATCCTTTAGGGACTGGTTGAGCTCCTCGATCCGGCTGATGTAATCTTGTTGGGTCAGATTCAAGAGTTCTTTCTGTGATCCCTGGAAACATATAAATGCAGATGGTCAATGTCTCTCATTGCTGATATAACCACTATTCAACGTCAGCAACTATCAGCACATGTTACATATAGCAACCTACAGTGGGGAAAAGAAGTATTTGATACACTGGCGATTTTGAAAATTTTCCCACCTACAAAGTATGGAGAGATCTGTCATTTTTAGAATACATATACTTCAACTGTGAAAGACAGAAGTTAAAAAAATTAGGAAAATCACATTGTATGATTTTTAAATAATTAATTAGCATTTTATTGCATGAAATAAGTCTTTGATCACCTACCAACCAGCAAGAATTTTGTCTCTCACAGAGCTGTTAGTTTTTCTTTAACCCTTTAAGGTCTAAGCCTGTTTTGGAGTTAAAGGGGTTGTCTCGCTACAATGTTTGGGTTTTAATTAAAAGATCTTTAAAAAAACAAGCAGCTTTGCAAAAATATTTTCATTACAAATGTCTATGATTTTGAGTTCCCCTTTTGTAGGAGTCTCACCTTCTCAAATTTTTATACAGCACCCGTTGATCTTTTCTCACTGGCGTCAGGTCTTTTGACTCACACCTTTGAAGACAGGGGGGACAGAGAAATCTTCTGTAGTGGAGGGGGGAAAAGGGGGAAGACTCTGGGTTCTTGTCTTGCTGCCTGGTTAAAACCCTGTGTTGGCCTGCTTCCCCTCCTGCTCTCTACACAGATAATTTTGGAAGCATGACCCTGTGGTTACTATAAAACTGTGTGTTGTGGAACTGACTATCTAATCTAAAAGATCAGGGGGGGGGGATGGAAAGCTTATCTGTCTGTTAGTGACCCCCATCCCGAGTATAGTAACACTTCCCAGCGCCCTGTGTCCTGTTTGACAGGGTTTGTTTTGTGGATTGTGGGCTTGTAAACAAGCAGGGGATATAGGGAAAACTTGCACCCTCTGCTTTTGCTATTGTAAACAATCTCACAGACCCCTCTACATCATGATCAGCCCTCCCTGCAACAGCTAGGCAGGCACAACAGGGTTTAACTCTGGCAGCAAACCCCCCCCCCCCCTTGCTGTATAAATTACTACGCCCGTGTCTGAGGGAGGGGGGAAGAGGGAGCAGAAGAGGGGAAACCAAAACACGCCCCTCAATTCAACATCAGGGTCACTGAGAGGGTGAAAGCTTGTAATGAAAAAACTCCTTTAAGGACCAACCCTTTTTTTTCAAACTGACATTCACTTTATCTGTGAATAACTTATCAATCTTTTACCCACCATGTGTTCAGAGAATGTTTTCTCGTGAAACATTGTGCTTTAATTTAGCAATTAATTTTGGTCGATAAAATCCTTGTTTAGGTGTGAAAAAATATCGAAATGTTGTGAAAATTTTAAAGTTTAAAATTTTCCTGTGTAAGACACATAGTCACCACCACAAAGTAGTAAATAATGAACATCTACCAAAATGTCTCTTTGTGTTGGCATGATTTTTTTAAACATCCTATTATTTTTTTTAAGACATTTGGGGGCTTTGAAATTTAGTAGCAAATTTTAACATTTTCAAGAAAATTTGCAGAACAATTTTTTGGGAACCAGGCCACTTCTCATGTGGTTTTGAGGGGCTTGTATGTTAGAAACCCCCATTTAAAAGACTCCATTTCAGAAACTACACCACTAACATAGTCAAAACAGCATTTAGGAAGTTTATTAACCCTCTAGGTATTTGCAGAAATTAATGAAAAGCGAAGGTGGAAATTTTAAATTGTAACTTTTTTGCAGATTTCCGATTTTTTGTTCATTAATCATTTTAACCCATAGATTTTCCCAAGAAATCGCAACTCAATAATGATTCTCCTTATTATGCAGTTTTTAGAAATATCCACTTGTGGCCCATATGCGTTTTTTTGACTCCTTCCACAGGCCTCAGAATTGAAGGAGCACCTTCTTGTTTAGAAAAAATTTTTCAGGCTTTATTGGGGGGGTAGTGATGGGCAGTGACAGATGTGGGAACAGAAGTTACAAACTGTCTTTAAACTGATCAGACAGCTATAACAATATGAGTGAGGGGAACAGGGATTGGCAATGAAATGGATTAATTTTTGTGTGTGTTTTTTCACTTTTATGAGCCATGTGGTACACTGGCAGAAAATGCTGGAACTTGAAAGTGGCAACTCTCTGATCAGACAGCTGCCACAAATAGATCACAGGGGCAGTGAAGTGATTAGGCAGTGGGGGGGTTAAAATAAAGTATTTCAGGCTGGGGACAGCCCAGATCGCGGAAATAGGACCCAGCACAGAAATACGATCTCCTCGCTCTCTCTCACAGAGCAGAGCCCCAAGACATGTATCAGCTGTAATGGGTGAGTCAGCAGACTGACTGACTAATCCCAGAGATCTCCTCTGCATCATGGGATCACAGGACACCTGTGATTGATCACCTGCTGTGTAGATGTGCTAATTAGCTGTAAGAAACAGCAATTAGCATAAAGCTTTCATCTTATCTCTGCAAAGGGAACAGAAAGCTTTCATGACATTCCTGGACTTCATGGTGCATTAACAGGCAGTGAACCATGACCTACAGGAATGTCAGGGTGCCTTAAAGGGATAAGAAGCCCTTCTACTCTGCACTCATTAAATTACACCTTTTTTGAACTCTTTTCCTGTATAAAAAAACTCCTGTCCACACAATCAATCACACTCCAACCTCTCCACCATGGCCAGGACCAAAGAGCTATCTAAGGACACCAGGCACAAAACTGTAGACCTGCACAAGGCTGGGATGGGCTACAGGACAATATGCAGGCAGTTTGGGAGAAGGCAATAACTTTTGGTGGAATTATTAGAAAATGGAAGAAACACAAGATGACTGTCAATCTTCCTCGGTCTGGGGCTTCATGCAAGATCTCACCTCGTGGGGTAAGAATGATTCTGATTGGGGTCAGGAACCAGACCAGAACTACATGTGAGGACCTGGTCAATGACCTGAATAGAGCTGAGACCACAGTCTCAAAGATTACTGTTAGTAACACACTACGTCTTTATGGATTAAAATCCTGCAGGGCACACAAGGTCCCCCTGCTCATGCCAGCACATGTCCAGGCCCATTTAAAGTTCGCCAATGACCATCTGGATGATCTAGGAGAGGCATGGGAGAAGGTCAAGTGGTCAGATGAAACCAACATAGAGCTTTTAGGTATCAACTCCACTCGCTGTGTTTGGAGGAGGAAGAAGGTTGAGTACAACATCGTCCCAACCGTGAAGCATGGGGAGTGGAAACATCCTACTTGGGGGGGTGCTTTTCTGCACAGGGGACAGGATGACTGCACTGTATTGAAGGGAGGATGAATGGGGCCATGTATCACGAGATTTTGGCCAACAACCTCTTTCCCTTAGTAAAAGCATTGAAGATGGATCGTGGTTGGGTCTTCAAGCAGGACAATGATCCGAAACACACAGCCAGAGTAACTAAGGCTAGGTTCACACGGCTTAAATGCAGGGCGTAATTATGTCCCGCAATTGCGCCATGTGGCCGGGGGCGGGGCGCGAGCATGGGCGTATACGCCGCTGGTAATTCACATGTCACTTATCTCCCCACCTGGCGGATTCGCCGAGCAGGGAGAGGAGACATAATCCATAGTTCTCTATGAGAACTGTGGATTACCGTAATGACTTGGACGTATTCCAGCCGTAATTTGCGCACTCCGGCACGTAATTACGGACTGAAATACGTCCAATTTTAAGCCGTGTGAACATGGCCTAAGGAGTGGCTTCGTAAGACGCATTTCAAGGTCCTGGAGTGGCCTAGCCAGTCTCCAGTCCTGAACCCAATCAAAAATCTTTGGAGAGAGCTAAAACGCAATATGGTCCAGTAACAGCCCCAAAACCTGAAAGATCTGGAGAAGGTCTGTGTGGAGCAGTGGGTCAGTCCCTGCTGCAGTGTATGAAACTTGGTCAAGACCTACAGGAAACGTCTGACCTCTGTAATTGCAAACAAAGGTTTCTGTACCAAATATTAAGTTCTGTTTTTCTATTGTATCAAATATTTATATCATGCAATAAAATGCAAATTAATTATTTAAAGATCATAATTTTCTGGATTTTTTTTAGATTCTCTCACAGTTAAAGTGTACCTATGATAAAAATTACAGACCTCTCCATTTCTTGTAGGTGGGAAAACTTGCAAAATCGCCAGTGTATCAAATACTTATTTTCCTCACTGTACGTTAAGAATGAAAAGGTCCCTAGTCACTCATTATCCACATTCTGTAATAACAACTTAATGACTTGTGAAGAGCATTACACAACATTTTATCCTGAAATCACTAGAAATGAAGAAAAAATACAGGCAATTATAAACTCGAGAGAATGTCTGTCAAAAATCACAAATGTGCAACAGAGTGAGGGGTGTTTTTGTCAGAACTTGTGAGCTTTCATATCACTTAGTCCACACAACTGACTCCCAGCTCTAGAACAGCAGAATAATGTTGCTCAGCACACGATATGCAATAACATTGCTACGTTGATAGGATCATTTCAATCCAATATAATCAACCACATATAATTGGTTATAGGTCTTTACTGAAATGATATACATATCTCAAACCGACATTTCCTTCAACGTTTTCGGTCAAGATATGACCTTTATGAAAGATATCGTAAGGGGTGTTAGGAGGTGGACATAACAAACCGAGCTGCAGCCAGATTGCTATGTTTCCCATCTAATGCCTCTTGTGATATCTTTGATAAAGGTCATATCCCGATCAAAATGTATAATTTCAATAAAGGAACACTTATAACTAATTATATGCAGCGGATTACATTGGACTTCCAGCTCCGGAATTCACACCTATCTATGCAAAAGAGGAGCCCCATCCCACCCACGTCCCACATGGTGACGCAGCCCCTGTTCACTGAAATAAGGTGGGGATTGATTGCAGGGCAGGCTGTGCTCAGCTATTTCCCTAACTCCATGAGAGTGTGCAGCCACCAGTCAACTCTCCCCTGGATGTGATGGTGGAACGGTCAGAACTAATCATTTTCATGTTTGGTTATAGACCAAAAATATCTATGGTCCTTTAAAGGGGTTGTCTCTCTACAAGGATTGCTTTTTATGTTAAAGATCTTGCAAAAACAAGTCACTTTGCAATATGTGTCCATTAACAGTGTCCTACCTATTCCTAGATATCCCCTCTTGTATGGGCTGCATCAGCTCCTCAGGTCGCTATAACTACAGACCTGCTTGATTTCTCCTGATAGGCTGCCAGCACTTGTTGCTATAGCTACAGACCTGGTGTTCTCATCAGCTCCTCACTGCAGGGAAGTAGTAGCCAGTAGAAGCCACTATACACTCCCCTGAATTCAAAAATAAAACTACGCAAACAGGACTAAAGTAAGATGAATCAGTGTAGTAAGACAACCCCTTTAAAGATATTTTCTCTGGCATATTGCTAGGACACACCACCAGTTTAGTTGTTAGAGGTCGGGCTGCATGGTCCCTTGCTGAATCCTTGAACAAAAGAAGCCATAGCTGCAACTTCTTCACCTACAGATTTTCCCTGCATACTGGGACTCCTGGGCAGGGAATGGCAACTAGGTCCTATTCAAGTGGACCAATGAGACCTTGGTCCCTGTAAATCTCAGGATCAGCAGACCACCATTAATCAGAATGTTATGGCAGAACCAGAGTTATGCAGGTTATGCAGAAAACCAAGTCTTTCAAAGTGTAGTTTAGCATTTCCCCAATACAGGCAGTCCCCGGGTTACAAACGGGATAGGGACTGTAGGTTTGTTCTTAAAGGGGTTTTGCCACCATGTAATGTTGACGTGGGAACCTCCAAAATGGGTATATAATCACTTATCTCAATATATGTGATTACAAAAAGTGAAAACTCTGAGAGCTACAGCATTTCTCAACCCCCCTTGGTTACCACAAAGCTTCCCCTAGTCACGACCCAGGAGCTGAAAGGCCGCACTTGCCGTGAATCACTTCTTATCTGATGACAAGCAAAATGAATGGTCTTTTAAGGCACCGGGTAGCATTATGTTTTCTTTTGTATACAGAATAACTAGCTGTAGTGTTATTAGATCCCTTCTTTATCTGATGAAGAAGCTTTCAATCTGCTGTGTATAATAGGTGTTCTCTTTTGTATACAGAATTCACAAGTTATAGTTTGATTATTTGAGTGAACATGTCACAGGATCCCTTATGCAGCTCTGTGCTCTGGCTGTGTGTGTCTGTGTGCGTCTCTGTCTCTGTCAGCTCCGTGATTTGTTTACATTACATTAGCTTCTTAGCAGATAAGGTTTCTCCTGACAGTGCAGTGTATAAGCCTGTGTCTTGCTGTATTGAATCCACTGTTGTACTGTTTATTAGTTCACTTAAGTTTTGAGACGCTCCCTTGGATTCCTCACTCCCCCCTCCCCTCTCCCTCTCTCCACTGCAGCTTCATGACTCAGCGTGATTTGTTGACATTCTGCCTGGGCTAAGCTGAAAGGTAAGAATCTTTGTCTCTCGGCAAATCCCCTTTAAGTTGAAATTGTATGTAAGTCGGACCAGGTATATATATTAAATGTAATTCCAGCAAAAAAAAAAATTGGGATAGTACAGGGAACAGTTTTTACATTTGTTTTGCTGTCTGTGACCTTTTTTAGAAGATTTCACCTAACGTTCTGTATCTCATGTGCAGCTGTGGCATGCTAAAAGGGCAAAAAAAAACACATGGAAATCTCCAAAGAAGCATTTTATGCTATCTACAATATATGAAAAAACGTTGAGATTCTTGGTCCGCATGTTTTTGGCCAAAAAATGCTCAAGACACCCCAGGCTTACAACGGGATCTCAGTTGGGTGGTCCTACTCTATATTATCTCTCACCTGGGTCAATTTCAGACCTCTCACTGTGCCAAACGGCCTCCAAAATGCAGACAGATAAATAAAAAAAACCACCAACCTTTCAAAGCCTAGTGCATTGATATAACAGCCTGTGGAGGTGGGCGGGAGCAGAAAACCAAAATGGAGGTATCTTCTTCTCCTTATATAGTTTAAAATAGTTTAAAAGCAAATATGTGCCAAATACAACGTATAGTTCTGCACAGAAAAACATTTTTAAAAAAAACACTGCGAACCTGGGTGCCACTGGCATGGCTGCGGCACATATACATATGCACACATTCCAATACCAGTGGCACACCACTGCAAAAAGGGCAAAAAAAACCACATGGAAATCTCCAAAGAAGCATTTTATGCTATCTACAATATATGAAAAAACGTTGAGATTCTTGGGCCGCATATTTTTGGCCAAAAAATGCTCAAGCCACCCCCGGTGGCTGTGGCATGCTGGCACTTGGTTATCATGGGGCGTGATTCAGTGTTGAATGTCAGCCACGCCCTATAAGTCTCCGTTTGTAACTAGGGGACGTATATAAGTCGGAACGATGTAAGTCAGGAACTGCCTGTATATTATCTGAAAAGGCCTCCAGTTCTGACAACACATAGTAAATGTGAGACATTTTAGTATTCCCAACCCTGTTCCCCAATTGGCAGGTAAGAGGTCGCTGTTAAACAGCCAAACCAGGCGAATAGACAGTGAAGAGGAGCTGAAGAAGAAGACAGGCCTTCATAAGAATTACATTTCAAGAAAACAGGCTTCTTACTTCCTCCAGATCATCAAGTTCCTCAAGCCGTGTTCTCACTTTCTCTGACACTGCTGAACCTGGAGTTGTAGTTTTGCCTAAATTATGAAAAGATACCAGAGAATCAGGATTAGGTGCAAGGTGCACAATCACTATTTCTATCACATATGTATTAGGTTTTAGACACTTAAAGGGAACCTGTCACATAGGTTGTGCCCCCCTTGCTGAGGGCAGCACAAGCTAGTGTCAGACCTGCTGTTCCCAGCACTGTGTCCCTTATGCTGTAAGATGCAGCGGTTTTAGAGCTTTTACCCCTCAAATCTTATTCATGAGCAGGTGTTAGCTCCGCCCACCAAAGGCTAGCTCCGCCTCAGGTGGGCGGGGGTTTGAAAAAAACTGACACTCTGAAGGACTCTTCGAATGACTCTTTTCTGGCTGAAAACTGCAGATTTCAGCATTAAATACACAAAAACTACAGCATCTTACAGAATAAGGGACACAGTGCTGGAAACAGCAGGCCTGACACTACCTTGTTCTGTCCTCAGCAAGGGGGGGGCAAAAACTATGTGACAGGTTCTCTTTAATATGTAAAGGAAACACCTACTTTTGAATTGCTTATAGTAATATCACACATTTTAAATCTGCATAAAAAGACCACATAATTCTGTTATCTGATTAGTGGAAAGAGCTTAGAGTGACATTGCCCCATTAACAGACTGAGCTCACTTCCTCACTGTGGAGAAAATCTAATTACTTCTAACAAAATTACAGATAAAGCCGTTTCCAGTCCTCACAGCACATGTACCTTGTGTTCACTGAAGAGAGATAACATCTCCTACACTTGTTTAATGGCTCAGCTAGAAGCTGAATATGCTAATCACTGCTATAGAACCACCCACCACCTGAGGAGTGAGTGTTAAATGCAGTGAAACAGCGTGGTGAGAAAACTTCTTGAAGGATTGAATATGGGGTTAAGACAACATATTTCGAAACTCCTGAGTCTTGGTGTAAATTGTATAATTAGGCCTCAAAGCTATTGCAAATGCTGTCACATGACACTGTCTACAATGGCTTCATTGTGGGATCTTTGTATACAAAAAAAAGTGCTCAGTTGTTTCTGTATTTTTCCCAAACGAATTAGGAACACAACTTCTTGAGTGCCATTTCTAAGCATCCCCTAGGCATAGAGACCCAGGGGTTACTGCACCCACAGGATTCAATTCATAGGCTCTTTTTTATGCAAAAAATATTTAGAAAATGAGCGCTACATACCTCTATCTGAGCCCATGAACAGATTCTGCAACAAAATAAACATTGTTAATTCATAAAATATCATATTACACAATATGGTCACATTCTACCTCATTCACAAGCCAATAACCTTAAAGGGGTTTTGCCACAATCTCATTTCATTCCTCCTATATCCTGCTCTTCAGCTCTGTGTGCTCAGAGGGGGGTGTGTGTGATGTGTTTGAATTGCTTATTATGTGACCCAGCAGGATGACATCACCAGGCCTTTCCTCTCTGTAGTCAAAGAAAGATTTGTTTGTGTAAAGCATTGTGAGTAGCTGAGAGGTAAAGTTTTTGCCTCCAGGCACAAGGATCCTTGGTTCAAATCCCTGCTGGAACTAAACCTGTGTTTTTTTTTCTCTTTATCAATGCACACACCTGATTGAGGTTTCTTTTTTATTAATTTGCACTGTTTGACTAATTACTAAGGAGCACAGGGGACGGGAGTAGAGTGACAGCACCTGGAGTTTGAACACTCAGTAGCTGCCTGAGAGGAGAGGTGATGTCTGAGCATGTGCGACCAGGACTGAGAAGCTCTCAGCCCTGGTCGTATCCCCTGGAGACGAGCTGTAAACAATGGATCACTAAAGGAGCAGCTAAAACAAAAATGTTGCAGAATTTCTAATAATAATGAATGGTGAAAATGTTTATTATTTCATTTAAATTTTACTTCGTGGCAAAACCCCTTTAACAAATTAAATTAGACCACCATGTATTAAACTAAAGAAAGCTGTACAGTTAGTCCACAAATCGACTCACAATAGAAAGCTTCTCAGTCGTGGTGTATCTGGCCAGGATCTCACCACGCTTACTGGACCATGGTTCAAAATCACTTCCTATGAAGTCCTCCTTGTCTCGCTTTTTCCTGCTGACATCCTGCAAAAAGGAAGATAAATTATGGTGGTGCCTGTCAAGAAATACTGAAGACATGAGACTGAATGGATTTAAAGAGGCTGTTTCACTACAAAGATTAGCTTTCAACATGTAGGGAATGGTAAATGAAGACTTTTACCAAATATACTGTTATATTTATTTTGTGCTTAATCCAAGATAGCTGATAAAATGACAACACCAACTAGGGAAAAAGAGAACAAGGATGATCTAATCATCCCAGAAAATAAGAGATAAAAGTAATATACCTTACCGATATGTAGAGGAACCACCCCACTGTTTCAAGGTGTAGTGATTATAGAAACCTCTATGCCATCTCTAGCCCTGTCAGGGCATTGCAGCATCGGCCACATTCAATAGTTCAGAGAGACTCTCTTTGGATTAAGCACAGTATACCTGTAGTATATTTTTTGACAATTATTTTTGAACACCTTTAGTCTGAATTCCTGCATTTTGGTCTCCTGAGGTGACGAGGTATAATAATTTTTACAGGCTGGTCGAAACATGTTGGGACCAGACTAGAGGATCATATTTGTCTATTTTCCTAGGGACAGGATCCGGGCAAGAGCGCCCTTTATCGGAGCGATCATCTTGCACTTTAGGGTAGGGACTGTTATTTATTATACAGTATCGCCCTGGTAGTTCCAGAGAGAGTTGTTAGTGGGGTATATTTTTTAAGTTTTTATTAATAAAAGTTATATTTTAGACATTACCTCTTTTTTCCATGTGGTTACAAAAGACGCAGCAGGAGCCCTATTTTAAACTATAAGGTGCGATCCTGCTGCATCCAACAAGCATCCATACGTGTTGGATTTGTTTAGGATCCGATCGACGCTGCGTTTTTGGATGCGATTATCGGATCCAAAATCCTCGATGCTATAGGAAGGCCCCACTTCAGTGTGGCAAAGTCGCAAGGTGGAAACACAAAATGCATACAGAGGGAACTAAAGGCATCTTTAAAGCCAAACACACACATAAACAGGACATAACTTTTGGAGACAGAAAAGATACCAAACTACTGTCCACATAATAGAGTAGATCTTCCGTTCCTTACATCTGGCAGAGTGCACACCATATAAGACTACTCGTGCCCAAGCGTAATCATGGAAAAGGCCATTGGGACTCCCAGGGATAACCTAATTCATATGGTGCACTTCAGAGACATACTGGAAGGGTTGCCAGTTGGGCATAAATAACAGTGCCCTCACATAATCTTGTCACCGGGAAACCTGAGTGGCCGTAACCAGCAGGGCCGAGGTGGACTAGTTGGTCTTTACCGTGGTTGTTGCAACCGATTCGGCTGTGGCGGCAAATAAAGACAAGGGATCTGTTCCATCCAGGACACTGCTCAGTGGGTCTGCCACCGAATTAGAGGAGCAAGTAGAAGAGGTGGAGGACGTGCTTTCTTTCCTTCCCAGCTTTTTCATTTTCGATTCTGTAACCTGTAAAAAGATCAAGTAGACATCTTAAAGGGTTTTGCCACTGTTCAAAATCCCTTCAGACTCATAGAATGGGAAGTTGGCCACTCTTGCATTGCTCTCCCCCATTCTTGTCTACAGGAGTCCTAAATCTACCCAAGCACACTCACCTGGCTACATTCTGGAACTGCTATAAAAATGAACAGGGTGAACTGCATAAGCGTAGAAATCTCCCCCGTTCTCTGAAGCTGGCTCGTAGAGAGCCACAAGCTGGCCTCAGAAGGGATTTTGCAAGGTGGCAAAACCCCATTTCCGAACAATAAAAATGTTCATTCTTTAAAGAGGTTTTCTAGACTAGAAAAACATGGCTGCTCTCTTTTAAAAATAGCACCGCCTTTATCACAGGATGATTCTGGTATTTCAGCTCAGCCCTGTTCACTCCAGTGGGGCAGAGCTGCAATACTACACACATCCTATGACAGAGACAGAAAAGAAAAAAAGCAGCCATATTTTCCAAATGCCGGACAACCCCTTTAAGATTATGTAAAGGAATTGTAACGTTTCGGACCATGCCAACCGGAAAAAAACATATGTTTTGTTTTTGTTTGTTTTTTTAAAAAACCTAGAAAATCAATTAAGGCTATGTTCACACGGGGTAATTTCGCCATGTATTTGCGCTCTAATACAGGCGAGATGCGCGCCGAAATTACGGTATCATACATGTTCTGGTCATACATGATTGACTGTGGAATAATGCATCATACTTGGCTTTACACCGACTCGAAACACATGTATCGCATATGTCACCGATACATTTGTAACAAGCCTGGGTTTTCCAGGATTGATAACCCTTTCGATGTGATTAAGTACCACATATACCTACGGCGGCATTATGTGTCACGCTCAAACACTGTACGCGACTGTGCCCACTCAGTGAGAGCAGACACCTTCCTGTCTTTTGGCTCGCCAAAACAACTGGACTTGTTAACATTTCGCCATGTATACTCTGAGTCCATACATGTCACTCTGGTACTAACCAGTCACCAAGGACATATGTGCGCAGAATCATGGTCCAGACGTCAGCTCGAAATAAAGAGACTATAGCAATATTATGCTATTGAGATGAAAACTCAACAAAAACTTGAAATTCAGAGATATTGAAGGTTTCCATCCAATTCATGCTACAACTTAAAAATAAAGAAGTACACACTGGCTGTACTCGGAGATGTCACACCTGAGAAGTAGAAATTGCTTTTAGACAGTTTTACCATTGACTGAGTTGGAGCAGCCTAGGGAGATAATGTTAGAGTAAAACATCTAAGTGATACATGTTAAAAAAAAAAAAGTAAAATGTTATCCTTCTAGATTACAAAAGTAGAAAATCAAATAAAAATTATGTGCTACATTACACAACAAAGAAAAAAAACATATTAGGATCCATGCCGAAATAACCTGTAAACTACGCTTGGTGCAATAATAAATAGTGTGAACATCCTTTTAAGAGGTTTTCCAGGATTCAGATCAATCCCTTTACGGACTGTGACTCAGTTAAAATAAGGAATTGACCTGTACTTGCCTCTCCCGATCCTATTCCAACACCACTGGAGCTCTGGTGTCACCCACCAGTCCCTTACCAGTAACATCTCGTCCATCACTCACGTGACTGTGCAGCCGATCACTGGCCCCAGCAGTCATGTGCCATACACATGAGCAGTGCTCACCTAGACCGCTAGTTGACTGACCAGAACATCATTGCTGATCCAATGGCAGAAGGCATCGGGAGAAAAAGAGGCGACTACAGGTTTATTTTTTTTATTTTTACACAAATTTTCCAAAAACATCAAAAAACCTCTGTAAAATCTAGTGAGAGGGAGATATGGGGGGGAGAGTGTTATTCCACACTTCAGCCGCTACAGAACTATTTGAGATGATATACATCTTATGATTGTTAGGTTCTACAACAGCTGGAGTGTTACAATCCAAGGAAGAAAGCAGCATCACCTCTAATCCAAAAATTCACCCATGAGAAGTTAAAACATTGCATTATTATGACAGATTTTTTTGGGACCACAGGTTATGCTGCTCTCTTCCTTACGGATTTGGAGTTCAGCCTCTGAGGTTTGCAGCCTCTGAAGTTTGGCTTTACACTGACAGCTATACATTGAAACAGAGTCTAATGTATTGGCATATATGAATATGTTAAAACATTACTAAGTGTAAAAAAAAAAAAAGTAAAATAGTTATCCCTTCATAGGATTACCAAAAAGTGAAGAAAAAATCAAATAAAAATTATTGTGCCTACATTACACAAACAAAGAAAAAAACACATATTAGGTATCTACATGACCGAAATAACCTGTAGAATTAGTCTGACGTGTTATTTAGTGTGAATGGTGTAAAAAGAAAAATTGAAAAAAATACAACTGCGTCATTGAAAAAATAAAAAAAAGTTAAGACGCAAGGAGGCAAAAACTAAAAAAAATGTGCTGGTCATTAAGTACTTTTCAGACCTGCGGCTTAAAGGGTTAAGAAAAGAGAGAGGCTAATTTCCTTTAAAGGAGTTTTCTCACGACTGGATTTCATCCTACCTTGGTGCTGTCCTAAGAGCTGTAGTTTTGAAATCATGGGCGGGAGCACTGGCTTCCTGGAGTCCTCTCCCCCCTCCCTTCATCTAGGTGACGTCATGCTGCTGCGCTCGCTCCCGATGCTAACAGCATTGGAAGGGAGAACATCTCAGATCACAGAGTTCTCTTTCCCCTGCTGCTCACCATTCAATAGTATCCACCGTGTACACAGCACATATTTCTCTCCCCATACATCCATACATGACCCGGGCCAGGGGTTCCCAGCACAGGAAATTGAGCAGGGGGGAAGCGATTCAAATAATCTCTGATGTGTTGTATTTGCATGGAGTTATCTCAGTGCTACATCTATCTGTGTCTCAGCCTAATTATTATTCACTGACTGTTGACTATTTCCTGCCTGAATCATTCACTTCAGAAGTGAAGCTGGTTAGGTAAACAGGAGAGTGAATTCTAATTAGGCAGACTCAGAGCTGAATGAGAGGGCAGGAAATAGTTAACAGCAGTGAATAATAATTAGGCTGAGACACAGATAAGGCAGCAGGGGAGATGACAGGGGCTGCTAGTATGCCTGCTCTAAATCACTGGCTGTGCCTCAGGTAGAGCGAGGACAGAGAGAGAAAGGACAGGAGATAGTTAAACTTGTGTGCTCGCTCCCAGACGCGACCTGTTGTGATAAGATGCTGGAGATACAGCCTATCAGGGAGAACAAGCAGGTCGGTGACTATAGAGACCTCAGCAGCCTCTGAAGCCACTAAAAACAAGTTATCTAGAAATCAGTAGGAGATTTGTTATTGACATATATTGCAAACGTGCTTGTTTTTTGAAGATCTTTAATTTGAATGACAATCTTTGTAGTGAGACAACCCCTTTAATGGATTGAGGATGACATCTTCTTTCAGCGGCACCCGAGAATATTTATTGCATTACTTACCGTGATGGTCTTTAAGGGATGGTAATCTCCAAATTCTACAGGGACCCTCTCCAGCCTGCTTGATTCAAACTCATCTGTATAATTTATGTCCCTGGTATGCCTGGACAAAGAGAAAGATACATTGATATTTCTATTAATTATAAGGTAGATTTAGCAGCCTGACACTGTTTTATGGGTTGTTCCCACCATGCATTTTGATAGAATATCAATAGGAATAGACCCCTATAGTCTTGACTCAGAAAGGAGAGCTTTTCACGTTTGCACCTGACTCTCCATTCTGTTCTATGGGAGTTCAGAGTACAAACAAACACACTGCTCACCTGTACTCAAAACTCCTATAAAACAGAATGAAGAGTCTTGCGTACTCACCAGGGTTGTGGAGTCAGCAAGCCGAAGCCCCGACTCCGACTCCTCAATTTCCCAAACCTCCGACTCCTGACTCCCTCATACACGGCTCATGTTTAAGTGATAACTTTACTGTAGTAAAATGGTAACATCAGGCTGTTTATCACCTTATGATACAATAATCAAACTATTTAGGTAGAACAGACACTGACAAGCAAAAGGGTAACAATGTTTTGATCTTTTGAACACTCGTGGGCAGAGTTGAAGAAAAAGCCGTATTTGTATCCAAGTCCAGTCTGCACCAACATTGGGAATGTGTAGAAGAGATCTGGGATCAGATTTTGGTCAAGATGTACTTGAATCTGATTCAGAGCCCAGAGGGATTCATGCAGTATTGAAAGCCAAAGGTGGATTTCCCAAATACTTACAAAATAATAAAAATTAACATTTTGATTTTTAGGAGCAGAACAGTAACGATGCAGTTACAGGAAAGAATCTGCGGAACTAAGCAGATGCTAAATACTTACAAGTCACATTAATGTATAAGATCGGTAAGATGATTGTCTATAAAATTACAGTAGCCTCATGTACAAAGCTGTAGGGGATGGTGAGATATGGAGCCTGAAAGTCACAAGTTCAAACCATTGTTACCATTTTGCTTGTCAGTGTAAAATATATTTATTGGACATGACTTCAGGACACAAAAATTTTTTAAGTATGCAAAACACTGCAGGAACATTACAGCAATACCCAATTTACATATTTTTGAAATAGATGTGTGGAGTCTCTGAATTTGTTCTGTGAAATAGTATTGCTTCCATCATATCCTGCATACATGACCTCACATCTGCTCTCATTATTTCCAGGCTAGAGAACGGCCTCTTTACACTAACTTGTGTTGGGGACAAAGCGGTGACCACAGGGGCAACATCTCTAACAATGTCAGGGTATAAAGGAATTGCCTCAGCCACAGTCAGTGTTGATGAATCGTTAAACTCTTCTACTTCTTTGAAAACAGGTGAAAAATTTTGCTGAATCTGTTTGCCCTGGGAGCAGAATCTTCTCCCCTTGGGCAGCGCTTTGCCAGCTCCATGTCATCAATTACACTCCTCATGTGATGAGGCTGAAGATATGGGAGCAGTAGCACCGGCCGGACCTAATTCCTCTTGCTCTTTGCGCTGCATCGAACTAACTGGACCAACTTATTATATATTTTGGGAGTCGGAGTCGGTCCATTTTATGACGACTCCGACTCCTGCAAAATAGCCACAGACTCCGACTCCACAGCCCTGGTGAACACGACTCGCTCTCCGTTCTGAGCCAAGACTTTCGGGGGGCCCTTTTGTGAGATAAGTGCAAGTCTGAGAGGTGGGATCCACACCTATCAGACTTTGAAGGCACATCCTATCGAAATGGCAACAACATGCAAGATGGGAACATACATGTAACCCCTTACAGCTGCAGCCAATTTTGACCTTCCTGACAGAGCCCCATTTTTGACATATCACTTTATGTCGGAATAACTTTTTAATGCTTTTACCTATCCATGTGATTCAGAGACTGTTTTCTCATGACTCTTTGTGCTTTAAGTTGGTGATAAATTTTGATCCATACAATCCTTGTTCATTTGTGAAAAAAATATGTCGTGAAGATTTTGAAAACAATTGACATTTTCAAAAGTTCAAAAATTTCTGAACAGACCGTTATACCTCAAAAAATACTTTATAACTATCTTCTTTCATACGTCTGCTTTTTGCTGGCATCATTTTTAAATGTCTTTATATTTTTTTAATGATGTTAGGTGGCTTAGAAATTTAGTAGCAATTTCTCACAATTTCAAGAACATTTTTAAAACAGAATTTTCTGGGATCACTCAGTGCTGATGTGGTTTTGAGGGGCCTCTATGTTAGATACCCCCAGAAATGACTCCATCTAAGAAATTGCACCCATTAAAGTATTCAAAACAGCATTTAGAAAGTTTGTTAACCCTTTATGTGTTTCATTGAAATCAAAGAAAAGTAGAGGTGGAATTTCCAAATGTCACTTTTTTTGTGTGCAGATTTTCAATTTTTATCCATTATTTACTGGAACACGGTAGATAACAGGGAAACACAACTCAATATTTATTCCCCAGATTCTTCCGCTTTCAGAGATATCACATACAGTATGCAGCCCTAGTGCACAAGTATTAGTATTGGGCTGTGAAAATTGACACCCCCCCTCCCCCTCCCAAAAAACAAACAGTGATTCCGCCATTTTTTTTAGCTTCATTTTTTTACAGCGTTTGCCGTGTGGTATAAATGACAGGATAACTTTACTATGCGGGTCAATATAAATATCAATTTTGTATAGTTTTTTATGCTTTACTACTTGAACACAATAGAAATGTGTTTGTAAAACAAATTGTTTTTAATGTTGTCATAGGCTGACAGCCAAAACTTTTTATTCTGTATGCAGAAAAATAAGGACTTGTTTTCTGCGGGATGGGTAGACTGTTTCATTGGTACCATTATGTGGCTTGTATGACAATTTGATCGCTTTTTGTCAAAGTTTCTGGGATGCGGGATGAACAAAATACAGCAATCCTGGAAGTGTTTTTTTTTGTTTTTTTATAGCGGTCACCGTGTGGTATAAATGACATGTTAACATTACAGCAATACCCAATTTACATATTTTTGAAATACATGCGTGGCCCAAGATCCCGACGTGCAGACGTATACATGGTCCAAGATTCTGGCGCGCAAACATATACGTGGTCCAAGATCCCGGCACACACGTATACATGGTCCAAGATCCCGGCACACACACGTATACATGGTCCAAGATCCCGGCACACACACGTATACATGGTCCAAGATCCCGACACACACGTATACATGGTCCAAGATCCCGGCACACACACGTATACATGGTCCAAGATCCCGGCACACACACGGATACATGGTCCAAGATCCCGGCACACACACGTATACATGGTCCAAGATCCCGACACACACACGTATACATGGTGCAAGATCCCAGCACACACACGTATACATGGTCCAAGATACCGGCACACACACGTATACCTGGTCCCAGATCCCGTCACACACACCTATACTTGGTACAAGATCCCGTCACACACATGTAGACTTGGTCCAAGATCCCCACACACACGTATACATGGTCCAAGATCCCGGCACACACACGTATACATGGTCCAAGATCCCGACACACACACGTATACATGGTCCAAGATCCCGGCACACACACGTATACATGGTCCAAGATCCCGGCACACACACGTATACATGGTCCAAGATCCCGGCACACACACGTATACATGGTCCAAGATCCCGGCACACACAAATATACAACGACCAAGATCCAGACACACACGTATACATGGTCCAAGATCCCGACACACACGTATACATGGTCCAAGATCCCGACACACACGTATACATGGTCCAAGATCCTGGCACACACACACGTATACATGGTCCAAGATCCCGGCACACACACGTATACACGGTCCAAGATCCCGGCACACACACGTATACACGGTCCAAGATCCTGGCACACACACGTATACATGGTCCAAGATCCCTGCACACACACGTATACATGGTCCAAGATCCCGGCACACACACGTATACATGGTCCAAGATCCCGACGAGCAGACGTATACATGGTCCAAGATTCTGGCGCGCAAACATATACATGGTCCAAGATCCCGGCACACACACATATACATGGTCCAAGATCCCGGCACACACACGTATACATGGTCCAAGAACCCGGCACACACGAATACATGGTCCAAGATCCCGGCACACACGTATACATGGTCCAAGATCCAGACACACACGAAAACATGGTCCAAGATCCCGGCACACACACGTATACCTGGTCCAAGATCCCGGCACACACACTTATACATGGTCCAAGATCCCGGCACACACACGTACACATGGTCCAAGATCCCGACACACACGTATACATGGTCCAAGATCCCGACACACACGTATACATGGTCCAAGATCCCGGCACACACCTATACATGGTCCAAGATCCCGACACACACGTATACATGGTCCAAGATCCCGACACACACGTATACATGGTCCAAGATCCCGACACACACGTATACATGGTCCAAGATCCCGGCACACACCTATACATGGTCCAAGATCCCGGCACACACACCTATACATGGTCCAAGATCCCGACACACACGTATACATGGTCCAAGATCCCGACACACACAGTATACATGGTCCAAGATCCCACACAACACAGATAACATGGTCCATAGATCCCGGCAACACACACGTATACATGGTCCAAGATCCCGGCACACACACACCTATACATGGTCCAAGATCCCGACACACACCTATACATGGTCCAAGATCCCGACACCCACGTATACATGGTCCAAGATCCCGGCACACACGTATACACGGTCCAAGATCGCGGCACACACACGTATACATGGTCCAAGATCCCGACACACACGTATACATGGTCCAAGATCCCAGGACACACTAGTATACATGGTCCAAGATCCCGACACACACGTATACATGGTCCAAGATCCCGACACACACGTATACATGGTCCAAGATCCTGGCAGGCAGACGTATACGTGGTCCAAGATCCCAGGACACACTAGTATACATGGGTGCGGTGTCATCTTTCTGACACCAAGTACTTTGCCATCTGGTAAATCTCTGCAGTTTCTGCACAATGTACCTCAGCTCATGTTTGAAATGCGTCTTTCTTAAACGGGTTGTCTCACTACATTGATTCATCTTACCTTTGTCCTGTTTTCTTGGTTTCACTTTGAATTCAGGGGCGTGTTTACTGGCTTCTACTAGGCTGCAGTAAAAGCCAGATCTGTAGCTACAGCAACCAGTGCTGACAGCCTATCAGGATAGATCAAACAGGTCTGTAGCTATAGCAGCCTGAGGAGCTGATGCAGCCCATACAAGAGGGGATATTTCAGAATAGGTAGGACACTGCTAATGGACACATATTGCAGAGTGACTTGTTTCTGCAAGATGTTTAATATAAAAAGCAATCCTTGTAGTGAGACAACCCCTTTAAGTTTCCAGGCATAGAAAGGGTTACTCTTCTCATCTGAGGTGGAGATCACTTATGTAAGCTTCATAACTGCGAGCTTACCAGAACTTTATCCTTAAACCATACGTTCCATTTGGATTGAAGAAACAAACTGATCTTATATTGCATTACTAATATCTCCCATCAGATTTTTGTTATGTGATGCCAATTTGCTTTTTACACTTTTCTTTATATCATGTTTATGTCATGTGATTTGTTTAAATGCATTTTATTGCTGGTCATTCTCTTTTTAAGTATTTTGCATGTGTAGCTAATCGCGAGTGTCCTCGTGGCCTGAAACGCGTAAGCTGCTACTGGTCTGTTTGCTGCTGTAAATTTTCTATATGGAATAAAAGCTATGTTTTAGACAATGCTGGATCCACTATTCCATTTTTCATCTATCCTGTTGCTGCTCCCACACTTTCCATGCCTCCTCTGTTCGGGGGAGCTGGCTATCTTGTTTTTTTATAATAGTATATGTGGTCCTGGATCCTGGAGCAAAGACCTATATGGGATTCAGGATCCCAGACCACAGACGTACACAGGGTCCAGGAACCCAGCGCACACTAGTATAAGGAGTCCAGGATCACGACGTGAAATAGTGTATGGGGTCCAGGATAACGGCTTGCACTAATATACAGGGTCCAGGCTCACGGTGCACAGACCTATATACGGAGTACAGGATCCAGGCGCGCACTAGTATACGGGGTCCAGGATGGCGGCGCGCACTAGTATACGGGGTCCAGGATCGCAGCACGCACTAGTATACGGGGTCCAGAATGGCGGCTCGCATTAGTATATGGGGTCCCGGATCACAGCGCGCACTAGTATACGAGGTCCAATATGGTGGCGCACACTAGTATACGGGTCCAGGATGGTGGCGCGCACTAGTATACAGGTCCAGGATGGTGGCGCGCACTAGTATACGGGGTCCAGGATTGTGGTGCACACTAGTAGACGGGGTCCAGGATGGTGGCGCGCACTAGTATACGGGGTCCAGGATGGTGGCACGCACTAGTATACGGAGTACAGGATACGGGGTACAGGATGGCAGCACTAACTAGTATACGGGGTCCAGGATGGCGGCGCGCACTAGTATGCGGGGTCCAGGATGGCGGCGCGCACTAGTATACGGGGTCCAGGATGGTGGCGCGCACTAGTATACGGGGTCCAGGATGGCGGCGCACGCTAGTATACGGGGTCCAGGATGGCGGCGCGCGCTAGTATACGGGGTCCATGATGGCGGCGCGCACTAGTATACGGGGTCCAGGATGGTGGCGCGCACTAGTATACGGGTCCAATATGGCGGCGCACACTAGTATACGGGGTCCAGGATGGTGGCACACACTAGTATACAGGGTCCAGGATGGTGGCGTGCACTAGTATACGGGGTCCAGGATGGTGGCGCGCACTAGTATACGAGGTCCAGGATGGCGGCGCGCACTAGTATACGGGGTCCAGGATGGCGGCGCGCACTAGTATACGGGGTCCAGGATGGCGGCGCGCGCTAGTATACGGGGTCCAGGATGGCGGCGCGCGCTAGTATACGGGGTCCAGGATGGCGGCGCGCGCTAGTATACGGGGTCCAGGATGGTGGCGCGCGCTAGTATACGGGGTCCAGGATGGTGGCGCGCGCTAGTATACGGGGTCCAGGATGGTGGCGCGCCCTAGTATACGTGGTCCAGGATGGTGGCGCGCGCTAGTATACGGGGTCCAGGATGGTGGCGCGCACTAGTATACGGGTCCAGGATGGTGGCGCGCACTAGTATACGGGTCCAGGATGGTGGCGCGCACTAGTATACGGGTCCAGGATGGTGGCGCGCACTAGTATACGGGTCCAGGATGGTGGCGCGCACTAGTATACGGGTCCAATATGGCGGCGCACGCTAGTATACGGGGTCCAGGATGGCAGCGCACGCTAGTATATGGGGTCCAGGATGGCAGCGCACGCTAGTATACGGGGTCCAGGATGGTGCCACGCACTGGTATACGGGGTCCAGGATGGTGGCGCGCGCTAGTATACGGGGTCCAGGATGGTGGCGCGCGCTAGTATACGGGGTCCAGGATGGCGGCGCACGCTAGTATACGGGGTCCAGGATGGCGGCGCACGCTAGTATACGGGGTCCAGGATGGCGGCGCACGCTAGTATACGGGGTCCAGGATGGCGGCGCACGCTAGTATACGGGGTCCAGGATGGCGGCGCACGCTAGTATACGGGGTCCAGGATGGTGGCGCGCACTAGTATACGGGTCCAGGATGGCTGCGCGCTCTAGTATACGGGTCCAGGATGGTGGCGCGCACTAGTATACGGGTCCAGGATGGTGGCGCGCACTAGTATACGGGTCCAGGATGGTGGCGCGCACTAGTATACGGAGACCAGGATGGTGGCGCGCACTAGTATACGGGTCCAGGATGGCTGCGCGCACAAGTATACGGGTCCAATATGGCGGCGCCCACTAGTATACGGGTCCAGGATGGTGGCGCGCACTAGTATACGGAGACCAGGATGGTGGCGCGCACTAGTATACGGGTCCAATATGGCGGCGCACACTAGTATACGGGGTCCAGGATGGTGGCACGCACTAGTATACGGGTCCAATATGGCGGCGCACACTAGTATACGGGGTCCAGGATGGTGGCACACACTAGTAAAACGGGGTCCGGAAAGGTGGCGTCACTAAAAAAAACCGGGGCCCGGGATGGGGGCGCGCACAGTATACGGGGCCGGGATGGTGGCCGCACTAGTATCCCGGGTCCGGGAATGGGGGAGCGCCCCAAATAAAAGGGGTCCGGATGGGGGGAAAGCGCACTATAAAAAGGGGTCCGGGATGGGGCGCGCCCCCTAAAAAAGGGGGTCCGGGAATGGTGGCGCGCACTAATAAGGGGGTCCGGGAGGTTGGGCGCGCCACTAGAAAAAACCTTTCCCCGGAGGGGGGCCGCCACTAGAAAGGGGGGCCCAGGATGGGGGCGCGCCCATAAAACCGGGTCCAGGATGGTGGCCCGCACTAGTAACGGGCCGGGAAAGGGGGCACACACTGTAAAAAGGGTTTCCAGGTTTGGGGGGCCGCACGGGTTAAAAAACGGAACCAGGATCCTTGTAGTGGGACGGGGAGGAGGGTTTTTCCAGGGAAACCAAAAAAAAAACCCGGGCCCCTTCGTTAAAGCCCAATGGGGAAAGGGAAAGCCGCTCGGTAAATTGGTTGTTTGGGGCGAGGCCCCCTTTAAAACCCCCGCTGCCTGTTGCGCACCCGCGAAAGCCCCCAAAAACTAAAGGGCCCCTCCATACACCTATACACACACACACGAGAGCCGCCCGGCGGGGGAAATGCGGGGCCCAAGACAGGGCCCAAAAATAGCCCAGTGACGCCGGACAGAAAGGGGTTTAACCCCACGAAACGGCCCCCAACCCCCCGCTTAAACACATTGACGCCCGCTGAAAAAACACTTACCTCTGACCCCGCCAGGTTGGATTGGGCGGGGCGCCATCCAGGCCGAGCCTATGTTTCCAAACGCTCCACGGGGGCCGAATGGGTGCGCAAGGTCCTTTTGCACACAGCGCGGTCCTAGGGACGGCTTCACATAATGCGGTTTATGTGCTGCCTGTTATCTGCTATCTCTGTAATTGCATTTTTTAAATTAAGTTTATTTTTGCCCTTTGTTTTTTTTGTGAAAAATTGTCTAAGTGAAAGGTAAATTTTAATAAAAGGGAATTATTTGGCAAAGGGCAGGGGGAAAACTCAAAACACTGCGCAGATTTGTAAACGGGTCGCTGCGTGAAAGAGTGTAAAAAGGCGCCATTGGGAATAAAATGAAAAAAACTGCGGGGCCATTTAAGGGAAGGGTTTGGTCCCGGCACCCTTTTCCTAACCCAACGGGTTATGGGGCCCTAGCAAAGGGAAGTCACCACACCCTCCCAAAAAACCAACTTGCATATAGGACCCGGAGCAGAAGGGGAGGTAACTGCAACCTCGAAACCCTAGGGTGTATGGGGGACCCCGGACAAACGGATCACGGCCCTCGGGCAAACCCCCTGATGGGGGCCCCCGGGAGCAGCCCCGGATTCACCGCCCCCTGTGCCCCCCCGTGTAGGGGCCCTGGAGCAGAGGGAAAGTCACTGAAACCTCTGCTAACCCTACAAAGTAGGGGGGCCCCGAGCGAGGGATGAAAACCAACACCTCTGCTAACCTTACTGCAATAGCCCGGAGCAAAAGGGAAGAAACTGCCCCTCGATAACCCTACTGTGAAAGGGGCCCCGGGAGCAGACGGTTTCACGCACCTCTGTTTTAACCCTCCGAGTGGGGGGCCCCGGGAGCAGACGGATTTTCACCGCACCTCTGCTGCCCCACGGTGAAATGGGGCCCGGGCAGAGGGTGTCCCCGGCACCTCTGCTAACCCAGGGGGGAAATGGACCCCCGGACAGCGGATTTCCCCGCACCTCTGCTAACCCCCGTTTTTTGGGGCCCCGGAGCAAAGGGTTTTCCCCTGGCACCCTGCTAACCCCTACTGTAAAAGGAACCCCGGGACAGAGGGTGTCCCCCTGAAACCCTCTGCTAACCCACTGTTTTGGGGGCTCCAGAGCAACGGAGTCCGGGAAACCCTCTAAAAAACCCTACTTTTTTAAATGGGCCCCGGAGCAGAGGGAAAGTCACTGCACCTCTGCTAACCCTACTGTGTATGGGCCCCGGAGCAGACGGATGTCACTGCACCTCTGCTAACCCTACTGTGTATGGGCCTCGGAGCAGACAGATGTCACAGCACCTCTGCTAACCCTAATATGTATGGGCCCCGGAGCAGACGGATGTCACTGCACCTCTACTCACCCTACTGTGTATGGGCCCCGGAGCAGACGGATGTCACTGCACCTCTACTCACCCTACTGTGTATGGGCCCCGGAGCAGACGGATGTAACTACATCTCTGCTAATCCTACTGTGTATGGGGCCCTGGAGAAGATAGATGTCACTGCACCTCTGCTAAACCTACTGTGTATGGGCCCCGGAGCAGACATATGTAACCAGGGCCGGGACGACGGGTAGGCCGAGGTAGTCGACCGCCTAGGGCGCCTCCCTGGGCCTATCCCTAAGGGGCGCCGTCAGGGCCCCGACCCCCCCGGGGCTCCAGGCCCTGCCATGGGCCTAAACGCCGGCGGCTCTGTGACCGCTTCTGGGGAGCAGAGGCGGCGCTCCCCCCCGAGACTGTCGGGCCCCCGCTCCCCCAGGACCCCCTGGATCCCCGGTGAGCGCGGGGCCCGAACAGCGGGGCCGCCGGGGTCCTATAGCGCGGGGACCCCCGGGCCCCGGCGCCTCACCCGGCAGCGTCGCAATGACGTGATGTCACGCGCGCTGCCTTCCCCCCGGGCGCACGGGCGCGCACAGGCCTGCCCCGAGGAGTCCGGGAGGAGCGCGGGGCAAAAGAGGACAGAAGGGGAGCGCCCCCCGGGGGGAATTTGGGTAAGTATTAATTGTTTTTTTTTTAAGTCCTCCCTTGGGGCCCCTATTTTCTGCCTGTGCCCCCCTCGCCTGCCTGCGGCCCCCTATACCCCCGCCTGCGGCCCCCATAATTTGCCTGCGGCCCCAAAAACCCCGCCTGGGGCCCCCATAATGCCTGCCTGGGGCCCCCCTTATCCCCCGGGGCCCCCCTATAAGCCTCCTCGGCCCCCAAAAATTTTTTCTACGGCCCCCTATAATCCTCCTGCGGCCCCCATAATCCCCTGCCGCGGCCCCCAAAAAAGCCTGCCTGGGCCCCCATAATGCCTCCCTGGGGCCCCCCAAATCCCCTCTGCGGCCCCTTTAAAATGCCTGCCTGGGCCCTTTATTCTGCCGGGGCCCCCCCATATCCCCCTTTGGGGCCCCCTTATCCCCTCCCCCCCATAATGCCTCCTGGGGCCCCCATAATGCCTCCCTGCACCCCACCTATAATCCTGCCCTGTCCCCCCTATTCCTGCCTGGGGCCCCCCCTTTGTGCCGGGGCCCCCCCATAACCCTCCCTTTGGGGCCCCCCTAATGCCTGCCGCCCCCCATAAGCCTGCCGCGGCCCCCCTAAATGCCTGCCTGTGGCCCCCTATATTCTCCTGGGGCCCCCCAAAAGCCCCCCCTGGGGCCCCCCCTATATCCTCCCTGGGGCCCCCATAATCCGTCACGGCCACCTATAAGCCTGCCTCGCCCCCCATAATGCCTGCCTGGGGCCCCCTATAATGCCTCCTGCGGCCCCCCATAATGCCTCCTGCGGCCATCTATAATGCCTGCCTGGGCCCAAACCTAAATGCCTCCCTGTGGCCCCCTATATTTGCCTGGGCCCCCATTCCCGCCTGGGCCCCCTATATCCCCTGTGGCCCCCCTAACCTGCCGCGGCCCCCAAAAAATCCTCCCTGGGCCCCCCTATATTTGCCTGGGGCCCCCCATCCCCTGCCTGGGGCCCCCCTAACCCGGCCTGTGGCCCCTTAATGCCTCCTGCGGCCCCATAATGCCGCCTTTGGCCCCCCTAAAATTCTCCGGGGCCCCCTTTAAAGCGCCGTGGCCCCTATTCCTGCCGGGCCCCCAAATGCCTGTGCGGCCCCCCATTGCCTCCCTGCGCCCCAAAATAATGCTGCCTGTGGCCCCCTATATCGCCTGGGGGCCCCCCCTTAATCCGCCTGCGGCCCCCAAATCCCTCCTGGGCCCATCATAACCTCCCTGGGGCCACCTATAATCCTGCCGGGGGCCCCCCCCTATATTTGCCTTCCCCCCAACGCCTGCCTTGGGGCCCCCCCATACCCCCTCCTGTGGCCCCCATATCCTCCCTGGCCCTATAATGCCGTGGGGCCCCCTAATTGCCCCCTGGGGCCCTCATATTCTGCCTGGGGCCCCCCATACGCCTGCCGGGGGCCCCCTATATCGCCTGTGGGCCCCTATAATGTGCCTGGGGGCCCCTAATCCTCCCTTGGCCCCCATTTTTCTGCCTGTGGCCCCCATACCCCTGCCTTTGGCCCCCTTTTAAACCTCCTGTGGCCCCTATAATCCTGCCTGCGGCCCCCTTAATACCTGCCTGCGGCCCCCTATAATGCCCCGGGTGCCCCATTCCTCCTGAGCCCCTACGCCGTTGTGGTCCCCATACGCCTGCCGACCCCCCATGTGCCGTTGGGGCCCCTATATGCCTCCCTGGGCCCCCCGTAACCCCTCCCTGAGCCCCGTACGGCTGCCTGTCCCCCTATAGCCTCCCTGGCCCCCAAAACGCCCCCCTGGTGCCCCCAAACCCTGCCTGTGGCCCCATACCCTGCCTGGGCCCCCATACGCCTGCCAAACCCCCCATACCCGCTCCTAGGCCCAACGCTCCTGGGGCCCCAAACGCCTCCCTTTGAGGTCCCATCGCCTCCCTGGGCCCCATACGCCTGCCTAGCCCCGTCGGCTGCGGGCCCCCTAATCCTCCTGGGCCCCCATAACCTGCCTGGTGCCCCCCAAAAACCCTGCCGAGCCCCCATCCCCCGCCCCCTGGGGCCCCCATGCCTGCCTGGGCCCCCTTTTACCCTGCCTAGGTCCCTACCCCTGCCTGGGGGCCCATACCCCTGCCTGGGGCCCCAAACCCTGCCTGGGGCCCCTTACCCCCGCCTGTAGCCCCCCCCTCCCGGGGGGCCCCAAAACCCTGCCGTGGCCCCATACCCCTGCCTGAGCCCCCAACGCCTGCCGGGGGCCCAACCCCTCCTGTAGCCCCTAAAAAACCCGCCTGTGGCCCCTATACCCTGCTAGCCCCCATAGCCTGCCTGTACCCCCCAAAATTTCCCCAGCCTGAACCCTAGCTATTATTTGCCTGCCCCAGCTATATACCTCCTGAGGGCCCCTAATTTATATCCTACCTGTCTAAGGGGAAAATACTAATACCTCCGACGAGAGGGCAATTATTACCGTCGACTAAGGGGGCTTAATCCTATAATTAAGGAGTTACTGGAAATGTGAGGGAAACTAAGATATTTGTGTCCAAAACGCAGGGACGAGTATGGCCGGGGGCAATCCGCTGAAGGTGGGAACCGGATGGGGAAAGAAGGGAAAGGAAGCGCTGATCAGAAAAGACGTCTCCTTGAGTCACAAATTAACTGCAGTGTAATCCATATTTCGCAGAGCCTACATACAATTTGTATCTCCAAATTGGTCACTTTTGGGGGTGGATGTCAGCGATAGTCACATGTGGGGGTTGCTTGGTCAGGTCTGCGGATTATTTGACCTTAAGTGAATAGTTTTGGGGGCTTGGGTTTTTTAGGAGGTTTATAGTAACAATCATTCTCCCCTAGATTTGCTCCCTTATCGGGATTTTTCGGGGCGTCTTTAGGGGGATTGCACTGTCCTCGGAGGGGAGCGATTTTTTAAAAACAAATTTGCCCGGTGATTTTCATTTGCAGTGACGCTGGGAGTTTGGCGGAGCTAGGGAATGTCAAAAATTGGTGACAGGACCCCGGCGCAGGGTAGAGGAATTAGTGTGTGTGTGTGTTGGGGGGGGGGGGGGGGGCCAATTTTCTGTACTCCGCCTAGGGCCCAAAAATGCCTTGCCCCGGCCCTGATGTAACGCACCTTTCCTAACCCACTGTTAGGGGCCCCGGAGCAGATATGCACTGCAACCTGCTAACCCAACGGTTTATGGGACCCGGAGCAAAAAGTACTGCACCCTGCAACCCTACTTTAAATGGGCCCCCCGGGCAGACATTACTGCACCCTCAACCCACTTGATGGGGCCCCCGGGCAGACGGATTCACTGCACCCCAAAACCTACTTTTATGGGGCCCGGGCAGACTTATTCACTTGCACCTCTGCTAAACCAACTTTTTTGGGGGCCCCGGACAACGGATTTCTTTTTTTGGCCCCTCTCAAAACCCCTACTGTGGGGGGGGCCCCGAGCAGACGGATGTCCAGCACCCTTAACCCACTGTGTATGGGCCCCAGACAAAATATGTACTGAAACCTCTCTAACCCACTGTGTAGGGGGCCCCGGACAGAGGTGTCACTAAACCCTCTGCTAACCCTACTGTGATGGGCCCCGACAAAAGATTCACTGAAACCTCTCCCAACCCTACTGGTTGGGCCCCAGAGCAGAGGTTTTCCCCACTGCACCTCTGTAACCCTCTGGGTAGGGGGGCCCCGGAGCAGACGGATGTCACCCCCTCTAACCCTACTGTGTAGGGGGGCCCCGAGAAACGGATCACTGCACCCTCCTAACCCTATGTGTAGGGGCCCCGGGAGCAGACGGATTCACGGGACCTCGCAATAAACCTACTGTGTATGGGGCCCGGAGCAGACGGATGTCATTTTTTGCACCTCTCTAACCCAATGTTATGGGCCCCGGGAGCAAGGGTTTTCCTGACCTCTGCAACCCTACTTTTAGGGGCCCCCGGAGCAGACGGATGTTCTGCACCTTGCTAACCCTATTTAATGGGGCCCCGGAGAAGACATATGTCACGCACCTCTGCTAACCCTACTGTGTAGGGGGCCCCGGAGCGACGGATTCATTGCATCATTGCACCTCTGCTAACCCTATGTGTATGGCCCCGACACGGATGTCATTGCATCACTGCACCTCTGCTAACCCTACGTGTATGGGCCCCGGAGCAGAGGATTCACTGCCCCTGCAACCCACTGGGTAAGGGGGCCCCAGAGCAGACGGAGTCATACACCTCTGCTAACCTCTGTGTTGGGGCCCCGGGAGAAGAGGGATGTCCTGCACCTCTGCTAACCTACGTAAAGGGGCCCCCCGGACAGACGGATGTACTGCACCTCTGCAAACCCTACTGTGTATGGGGCCCCTAGCAGACGGATTCACGCACCTCTGCTAACCCTACTGTGTATGGGGCCCCCAGGAGCAACGAATCCGCACCTCGCTAACCCTACTGTTATGGGGCCCCCAGGCAGACGGATGTCACTGCCCTCTGAAACCCTGCGTTATAGGCCCCGGAGAGACGGAGTCACTGCACCTCGCTAACCCTACGTGTATGGGCCTCAAGCAGACGGATGTCACTGCACCCTGCTCCCCCCCTATGTGTATGGGGCCCCCGGAGCAACGGAGCACTGCACCTCGCTAACCCTACTGTGGGGGGGCCCCCAGACAACAATGTCACTGCCCCTCTGCTAACCCTACTGTGTATGGGGCCCCCCGAGCAGACGGATGCCCTTTCACCTGCTAACTAAGTGGCATCAGAAAAAAATTTTGTTTTTTTATAGCAGTAACAAATGGGTCCTCCAGTGATTGGCAAGGGGTTGTGATCTTCGATGAGTCACACTTCCTGCTTCATAGAACAGATGGACATTGGTGTGTAAGATAAGAAACAGACAATAAACACCCTGCAACCGTTGCTGGAAGAACACCAGCTGGTGGTGGCAGCGTTATGGTCTAGGGAATGTTTTTGTAGTATTCGTTGGGGCCACTCATCCATGTGAAAGACACTCTCTTTTTAATTGGGGGGAATCCTTCCTACAATCAATACATTTATACTTTCTGATTGTCTTTTTTGGGGAGGTAAAATTCCAGGCAACAAAGCAACAGCAACGGCTAGAAATTCTGAAACTGGTTTTGAAGAGCCGACGAGCATCCAAGTACTACACTGGCCCCCTGATTCCCCAGACTGAAGTTAATGACATCGTGGACACCTTGAGGTGGGGTTTTTTTTTAGGACCCGCGCTGCGGGGGCAATTTAAAAAACGTACTTTATTTACACGATGCATATTTTTTTTCTTTTGATTGTCAAATTTTTTCTATTACCCCCCGTGAAAAAAATAAAGTATAGGAGTCAGAAATCGGCTTGAGCACTACACTTTTTTCCCCCTTAAAAAAACCTGCTTGCAAGCGCATAATATCAACTATGCAACAAACGCATTTTTGGGCGCACAAAGGTACATTTCACAAATAAGCCATGTGCACATAACCTTAAGGTTTAAGCCTGTTTTGAAATTAAGGACTAAGCCCTATTTTTCAAATATGTCATCTGTCACTTTATCTGGGAATAACCTTTTGATGCTTTTACCAATCCATGTGATTTTGAGATTGTTTTCCCATGAGACATGTACTTAAAATTAGCAATTAATTTTTGTCGATACAATCCAGACGAGTGATCGCTGCTGAGCGTTTATTCGCTTCTTTTCAATGCGTTTTTCGGATCCGATTTAAGAATTGACATGTCATTTCTACTTGCGTTTTATGCAAGTGAAATCCCCATAGAAAATAATGGAGTGCGCTTTTGGAGCCTGAAAAACGGATCCAAAAACGCAACATACATTTGGGTATGTTTTGGATACCAAAAGCGCATCCAAAAAACGCATTGGATTTAAATTTGTAGTGTTATACACTAAATCGGCCGCTAGAGGTCTCATTTGATGTAGAAGCACTGTCTGAACTTTAGTAACCTGGAGTGGAAAGTGTTTAAGGTATAATGTAAGAGGAAATCCAATAGAGGGCGCTTCCATTATTTTACATGTGTTTAATCTTATAAATCACTTTTTAATATGTTTTGAATTAAACAAAAGCAGGTTTTTTTAGTATTGAATGGGTATTTATAGAAATTATAGAAGTTTTTAATCATTTATAAATGTTTTAGATAGTTATTATAGAATGTAGTGTTTAGTATTATACTGAAACCACTCAACTTTCTATAATAACATTTTAAACTTTTATAATAATTATTAAAAATTCTATATTTCTATAAAACCCCTTCTATACTAAAAAACTGCTTTTAATATCAATATATAAAAAGGATTTATAAGATTAAACACATGAAAATAATGGAAGGCCCTCTATTGATTTCCTCTTACATTACACCAAAACACTTCACTCTAGGTTACTAAAGTTCAAACAGTGCTTCTAAAATCAAATAGACCCTAGGGCCGATTTAGTGGTACAAAAGATTCAAACCATTTCAAACTAAAAACTTGTGGATGTTATCATTTGTGAATAGTCTCAATTCTTTGCCTGCATTTAAATCAAGCTGTATACTGTTAAAATATTTAAAAAACGGATCTGAAAAACGCATCCAAAAACGCATGCAAAAAGCATCCAAAAAGCATCAGCTGTTGCGTTTTTGGATTCGTTTTTTGGATGCAGTTTTTGGGTCAGTTTCTCTTCTGGTAAAAAACGGATCCAAAATGTCGTGTGAGCACTGGCGTAACTACCGGGGTAGCAGACGTAGCAGCTGCCCTGGGGCCCGTGCGTTTAGGGGGCCAGCGCCCCGGGGCAGCTGCTACCACATCTGCTACCCCGGTAATGCCGCTCCTGGGCCCGTCGGCAGTGAACTTAACAGTTCACTGCAGCGGGCGTGGAGCTTAGGGGCCCTGCGCATCCCGCCTCTGAATGCCCGGGCCCTCTGGCCCGAGCGTTTAAAGACAGCACTGCCCCATGGTAGCAGAGTGGAGCGCATCTGGCGCTCCGCTCTGCTACTGTTCCTGACAGCAGGCGCCAGCTCTCTGTGATCAGGTGGTCGGCGCGATAACGTCACATCATCGCACCGCCCGCTCTGAGCAGAGAGGCTGCAGCGCGCTGCATCTGGGGAGCGTGGGCTGAGGTAAGTAACCTATTTCTTATTTTACCTGCCCTGCCTGCCTGTATTGCCCAGCCTGCCTGCCTGCCTGCATATAGCCCACCCGCCCAGCCTGCCTGCATGCCTTTCTGTATGTATATAGCCCACCCACCCAGCCTGCCTGCCTGCATTTATATAGCCTACCCAGCCTGCCTGCCTGTATGTATATAGCCCACCCACCCAGACTGCCTGTATGTATGTATATAGCCCAACCACCGACCCACCCAGCCTGCCTGTATGTATATAGCCCACCCACCCAGCCTGCCTGCCTGTCTGTATATAGCCCACCCACCCATCCTTCCTGCCTGCCTGTATATAGCCCACCCACCCAGCCTGCCTGTATATCGCCCACCCACTCAGCCCACCTGCCTGTATATTACCCACCCAGCCTGCCTGCCTGTATATAGCCCACCCAGCCTGCCTGTATATAGCCCACCCTGCCTGCCTGTATATATAGCCCACCTAGCCTGCCTGCCTGTATTGCCCACCCACCCTGCCTGCCTGTATATAGCCCACCCAGCCTGCCTGTATATATAGCCCACCCACCCTGCCTGCCTGTATATAGCCCACCCTGCCTGCCTGTATATATAGCCCACCCAGCCTGCCTGCCTGTATTGCCCACCCACCCTGCCTGCCTGTATATAGCCCACCCTGCCTGCCTGTATATATAGCCCACCCAGCCTGCCTGCCTGTATATATAGCCCACTCTGCCTGCCTGTATATATAGCCCCCCTGCCTGTATACCCCCTGCCTGTCTATATACCCCCAGCCTGCCTGCATAGCCCCCCAGCCTGTCTATATACCCCCCAAGCCTGCCTACATAGCCCCCAAGCCTGCCTACATAGCCCCCAGCCTGCCTGCATAGCCCTCTAGCCTGCCTGCATAGCCCTCCAGCCTGCCTATATAGCCCCCCAACCTGCCTATATACCCCCAGCCTGCCTGCATAGCCCCCCAGCCTGCCTATATAACCCCCTAAAGCCTGCCTATATAGCTCTCTAAGTCTGCCTTCCTGAATAGCCCTATAGCCCACCTAACCCCTGTCTACCTGTATGGCTCCCTATAGCTACCTAAACCCTGCCTGCCTATATGGGCACTCTATTGCCTACCTAAAGCTTGCCTACCTGGGGCCCCATATAGCCTATCTAAACTCTGCCTGCCTAAATGGACCCCCATAAGCCAGGGGGGAAAGGGAGTAATGCTGGAAAAGTTCAGGATTCTAAGAAATTTTGTGTCTAAATCTCCAGGGACAAGTGGTCGGAGACGTCATGAGGGATTTGGGACGGGATGCAGAAAAAAGGGGGAAGTCAACGACTCATCGAGAAACATCACCTGTGAGTCAAAGATTTTAACGCACTGTAACCCAGTGTCGGACGGGGGGGTCTGGGCCCACAAGGTAATTGATCTTGGGGCCCACCCTACTGAACATGAAAAATTACCGGTTTCTCGGAAAAAAAACCGCCCATTTTACCCATAAACAGTGGCAAAACAAACTGTTTTTGTGTAGTACAACCCCAAGGGAGTCACACATTTGTCATCTAACATTCATGACCAGGGCAATAGCTCCATCCATACCCCCTCCACCCACATACAAATTCCCCCACCACCCACATAAAAATACCCCCTCCACCCACAACAATATCCCCCCCACCCACAAAAATTTCCCCCTCACCCACATACAAACCCCCCCCCCCCACATACAATACCCCCTCCTCCAATACCCCCCACATAAATACCCCCCTCCAATAGCCCATACAATACCCCTCCACCACATACAATATTCCCCAAAACCCACATAAATACCCCCCCTTTTCCCCTTTGGTCACCACCTCACCACCTTCTAAAATAAACCCCCAAAAGAAGGTAAAAGTGTAACTCCTATCACAGGGTCAGGTGTTCCCTCACTTTTACAATCAGGGACACATGTACGCTCCACTATACAAAACCCAATATAACCTACAGACCCCCATAGGGAGACCGCAAGTGGTCCGACACCAGCTCAGGCACCATCACATTACAAAAAAAAAAATAATCCCTGAATCGGACTACCGGAGACTTTTATCTGAGAGTCGTTCCTTCTCTTGATCGTTCTTTTTTCCCTTTTTTTCTGCATCCGTTCCACCCGCCATGATGTTTTGTCCCGGCCACCACTATCCCTCAGAAATTACAAAAATATCTTAGAATCCTAAATTTTTTCCGCATTTCTTTACCTTTCCCACCTCTGTACAAACTTCCCAGGGGGGAAGGGGTAAAAGCCAAGCTTAGAGGCCTAGTTCCTAAGGGGCGGGAAGGTGGGGGGGGGACAACCCCCGGGAATAATGCTACAACATAGCCTGCCCTCTCAATTTTTAAATTCCCCGGTAGGTAGGCAAGACCCAGGTGGAGGCAAATAGGCAAGGCCCAGGTAACTAATAGGGCCCCATTTAGTAGGGAGACTCTCGCTGGATAAGTTTGGGGAGCCCCCCCAGATAGGGTTTGGGGGGTACAAGCCACAGGGGGTAGGAAATAGCCCCCCGGTAAAAACAGGCCCCAGTTAAGAAAGAATAGGGGTACATTAGGTGGGGGACCCCAAAAGTTAAACTAAATAGGAGGTGGGTTTTTCCCCATTAGGTAAGCATAGGTAGTTAGGGGCCCCTTTTTTATAGGCGCAAGCAGTTAGGACCCCCTTTTGGGAGTAACAGGGAGTTTAGGGGTCTCCTTTAGGTGTTACATGCAGTTAGGGACCCCCTTAGGGAGTATACAGGGAGTTAGGGGGCTCCTTTAGGAGTATACAGCAGTTAGGGACCCCCTTTAGGTAGTATACAGGAAGGGGTCTCTTTAGGGAGTATACAGGCAGTTTAAGGGGTCCTTTTTGGGACTATCAGCAGTTAGGGGTCTCCTTTAGGGAGTATACGCATTAGGGGGCCCTTTTAGGTATATACAGCAGTTAGGGGGCTCCTTTAGGTAAAAAACAGCAGTTTTGGGGCCTTTAGGGAGTATACAGGAGTTAGGGGCTCTTTTTGCTAGTGTGCAGGGTGTCACCCCCCCCCCCATTACTACTGTGGGGGAAACAGGGCCCCCCCTTTTGTAATTTGGTATCAGGGCCCCCTTTTTGGCGCCAGGCCCCCTTTAGTATCAGGGCCCCCCCTTTTGGTAGCCAGGGCCCCCTTTGTATTAGTCAGGGCCCCCCGTTGTATTACAGGGGCCCCCCTTTTTATTTCAGGGCCCCGGCCCCCTTTGTACCAGGGCCTCCCTTTGTAGTCATGGCCCCCTTTATATTAGCCAGGGCCCCCTTTATAGTAGTCAGGCCCCCCCCTTTATAGTAGTCAGGGTCCCCTTTGTAGCCAGGGACCCCCCCTTTTTAGCCCGGGAAAACCCCTTTGGGAGTCAGGGACCCCCTTTGTCCCGGCCCCCTTTGTACCAGGGGCCCCCTTTATATTAGCCAGGGACCCCCCTTTAGTCAGGGCCCCTTATATTACCAGGGCCCCCTTTGTAGTCAGGGCCCCCTTTGTAGTCAGGCCCCCTTTGAGCCAGGGGCCCCCCTTTTTTAGCAGGGGGCCCCCTTTTTAGTCCCCGGGCCCCCTTTTATCAGGGACCCCCTTTTTACCCGGGCCCCCTTTTATCAGGGCTCCCTTTTTAGCCAGGGACCCCCCTTTTAGTCAGGGCCCCTTTTAGCCAGGACCCCCTTTGTATCAGGGGCCCCATTTTTAGTCAGGGACCCCCCTTTGTAGTCAGGGACCCCCCTTTGTAGCCAGGGACCCCCTTTGTAGTCAGGGCCCCCTTTGTTGCCAGGGACCCCCCCTGTAGCCAGGGACCCTGTAGGTAGATTAAAAACCAAAAAAAACCCAACAAACAATCATTACCTGGGTCCCGGGGTCCCGCTCCCGAAAATTTCCGGGGTAGCAAAAGGCGGCGCGGTATTTGACTCACCGCGCCCACGTCAGCAGTAGGGGCGGGCCCGGGAGCTTAAGGCCTAGCGCCTTCAGCTTGCCAGGAGATCAGCGGGGCGCAGCGCTAGTGGCCTTTTTCCCCCGAAACCGCGCAGGCCCCCCGGGTCGGGGGCATTTTTCCCCCTACCGGCCCGGCTCTGGGCCCGGACGCAGACCCAGCGTTCATGACCTTTCGGGACGGCCCCGGGAGCGGCACACTGACTCCGGGCCCCCCGCGCTCGGGGGGGGCCCACCGGGGGATTTACCGATTTCCCCCCGTGGCCCCGTCCGACCTGCGTAATCACTTATATGTCTAAAGCCCGGGGTTACACGGGGGTCTACCACTAAAGGTCATGTATGGGGGGGAAAATACAGTCCGCAAGCCTGTGACACTATATAAACCCCCATTGGTCACTATAGGGGGACTATTGGTCTTGTGTACTGATCAGAATAGTGTAGGGTATTATTTAGTCACTTTTGGTCGTGTTCTGGGTAAGTCGGGCCATATGTATAGGTTTTTTGGGTAATGGGTTTTGTATAGTGGATTTGATTGTAGCGTATGATGGTGATATGTATGGGAGGTATTTGCCCCTTGTATTTTCTAATTAACCCAAACATTTTTAAAATTTTTTAGTGGGGGGGGGGGGTAGGGGGCCCCATCCCAAAAATTTTATTTGGGGGCCCTAGTTTTCCCCCTGTGGTGAGCATACCCTAAGACATCAAGCAACAAAAAAAGTAAATTAAAAAACACTCCCCTAAGCCTACGTTTGTTGGCTCATTTTTTAAACATCCCTTTTTTTTTTTCATGACATTATGGGCTTTTCAATTTAGTAGCAAAATTTAGCATTTTCAATTAATTTCAACACAATCTTTTAGGGCCAAATCCAGTTCGAGGGCTTTGAGGGAACTGTAGTTAACATCCCCAAAGACTCCCTCTGAAAACCCTCATTGCATTCAAAACAACATTTTAAAATTTTGTTTAAACTTTAGGTGTTTTACAGAATTTAAAGCAAAGAAGAAGTGAAATTTCAAAATATTTTTTTTTTTTTTTGCAGATTTACAATTTTAATACAGTGTTTTCTGGAGCACAGTAAATATGAACAGAGAGATACAAATCAATCTCGATTCCCCCAATTCTGTTGTTTTTAGAGATATCCCAGATGTGACCCTAGTGCACTATTTGGCTTATCCACAAGCCTAGGAATAGGAGGAACATCCACTGGGCTTTTTTTCTCTTTTCATTAGA
>JAODAL010005669.1:0-140999 GCA_025379985.1 Phyllomedusa bahiana | reverse complement strand
AACTCTGACACAACAAAAAGCTAGTCCATCCCTGTCTTCTCCCCGACAAACACTGTAAACACCCTTCTCTAGGGCCCTTTCCCAAATGCACAGTCTTGCTCCCCTTCAAACCATCCTTAACTCTGCTGCCCGTCTTATCCACCTCTCTCCTCGCTACTCCTCTGCCTCTCCCCTCTGTCAATCCCTTCACTGGCTCCCTATTGCCCTGGGAATCCAGTTCAAGTTACTGTCCCTGACCTACAAGGCTCTCCATAACCTCTCCCCTCCCTACATATCTGCCCTAATCTCCGGATACCTCCCCTCACGCAATCTCCGCTCCTCACAGGACTTTCTCCTCTGCTCCCCTCTCATCAGCTCCTCACACAACCGTCCCAAGACTTCAGTCGTGCTTCACCCATTCCTCTGGAACTCCTAACACAAAACTTCAGACTCTCCCCAACTTTCACCAGTTTCAAAAGCAACTGAAAACCCATCTCTTCAGGATAGCCTATAACCTACAGTAACCCCACCACCAGTACACCGGCCCACAAACATGTCCACCCCACACCTTCTGTCTCTCCCCTCCTCCCTTCTAGATTGTAAGCCCTCACGGGCAGAGCCCTCTTTCCTTTCTGTATCAGTTACTAGTCATTTTTTGTCACCACTGTATTTGTTCAACAATTGTTATGTATGTAACCCTCCTGAATGTACAGCGCCCTGGAATCAATGGCGCTCTAAAATAATAATAATAATAATAATGATGCTGCCACCCCCGTGTTTCACAGTTGCAATGGTGTTCTTAGGTAACAACAGTCTCTCTTTTTTCCTCCAAATGTAACAAAGGTCAATATGGACAAACAGTTAAAATTTAGTTTTGTCAGTCCACAGGACATGTTTGCAAAAGTGTAGGTCGTTGTTCCTGTGTGCATCTGTGAACATTAATTTGGCTTTTATTTGTTTCTTTTGGAGTAATGGCTTTTTCCGGGCAGAAATGCCATTCAGCGGTGTTGATACAGTACTCGTTTCACTGTGGATAATGACACAATCTTTCCAGCTTCCGCCAGCATCTTTACAAAGTCTTTTACTTTTGTTCTTGGGTTGATAGGCACATGTCGGACCAAAGCACATTCATCTCTGAGACACAAAATCCATCTCCTCCTGGAGCAATATGATAGCTGGACATTCCCATCTTGTTTGTACTTGCGTATAATTGTTTGTACAGATGAATGAGGCACCTTCAGGTATCTGGAAACTGCACCCAAGGATGATCCAGACTTGTGCAAGTCCACAATTCTTTTCCTAATATCTTGGCTGAATTCTTTAGACTTTCCCATGATGTTACACACAGAAGCAGAGTGTTTCCCATGTGCTTTAAAATACATCCACAGGTGAGTCTCTATTGTTGCCAATAAACCTATCACAAGTTTCCAAAGACATGGCATCATCATATGGGCATAGCAATCCTAGTGTATGTAGACTTCTGACTTTGCAGAAAATAAGAAAAATGCCTTACAAAATTCTTTCTCTCATTAATCTGGTATTTGGCAAATATAATTAATTTTGGTAATCCTAATTGACCTAAAATGGGTAAGGTTTACTGTGATTTCATGTCAGATAGTGAGAAAAATATGCATATATGTCCTTTTATATAGTGTATGTAAACTTCTGGTTTCAACTGTCGGAATTATTGAAGCACATGATTCCTTTTCCTAAAAAATAAACACTATCAACAGTGACGCAAAAACACATTATTTCAAATAATGTAACAAAAAAGAAAGGGAAATTTAATTTTCCACAGCATGATATATTTGTAAGACAAAAAATTCAAAATAACCACAAAAAAAAAAGGAATCTACTGGGCATGGTCACATTTTTAGACCAGTTTCCTTATATTTTTGGGACCTAAAATCACAATGTGCAATTCACAAAATATGGGACATTTTTTACTTTAAAATCAGAGAAAAATTTGATACTTACTGCTATAGAAGCAGGTAAAAAAAATCCATTCCCAAAAGGTGGCAAAAAAAAATAAAACCCAGTGCCATTTGGGAGAAGTTCTGTACACAGGTACGGGATACTAATGAACAATTGCTCAAATACTTGCTTAGCACTTTACTTGTACATAGACTAATGCTAAACAGGTTGAAAATTGGTTCACAGACCAGAGGGTGCAGAAAAGCCACAGTTCTATAAATACAGTGGAGACTGAACAAGTGCAAAATTCTGATAAATAACCACTTTCTTACCTATTAATCATGAGGGAAGAAATAACATCTCAGTATTAAACCTACACATACATAAGGCTTTCAGCTTATTAGTGGCCTCCATACTATTCGATCAGGTGGACTGCCTATCAAACTTAAGTGCACAATGCAAAATTCTGACACCCTCTGCTCCCCAGAATCACAAAGCCAGAGCATCCCAAAAAATAGTCGAACATGCAGTATAAGATGAAATGTCTACCACAATATGTAAGCTCTTTGAGTCGTTTTAACAGCTAGCACACAGATTTCTGCAAGTTCCATTAAGATGATTAGGACAGTCGCAGAAATTTCTGCAACAAATCTGCTGCATTAATTATACTATTCGTGACATCCGAAAATTATTGTTTTGGAGTACATTCACATTGGTGTCTTATGCTATTTGTTACTAGTTCGGCTGTTTATTTGCAACTGACCTAATGTAAGGCAACCTTTGTTTTTTGTGAGGATCTGATTCTGTTTTCTGCAGTTTAAAAAATATCATAAATTTTGAACCTCATCCAATAAAAAAAAAAAAAAAACTTGACTGAGTAGATACATATTGGAAGAGATCTGTAAAAGGACCTTTTTCTCTTTTTTTTTAATAGCTTACAAAGAATAGGACAAACCTTACTGTGGACATGACATAAATCTACAAAAGTTTTGGAATACTATAATTGTCTTATGTAAACAAATCAAAATTAGGAAAAATAAGCAAACAATTTTCTCCCTGCTTTTATCTCCCTCAGGGAACTGATGTAATAATTGTTTAGCTAACGATTAGAACCTAATGGTAACATGTCCATTTTGTACTAAAATTGAGCAATTTCCCCCATGGAGTATTAATTCTCTTTGTAGAAATATAATAGCCTGGTAAAAAAAAAAAAAAAAAAGTTAAAAATGAAAATAATAATATTATGTTATTATTATGTCAGAACATTATTCACTACAATGTACTGTAATTAAATGTAGTGAAATAAACTACTCAGTGACTCAATTGACTACAGTGTATTTTTCCTGCATTTCTAGCAGAAAATGTATAAATCAGCACTCTAAGCAAAATGACAAGAAACTGTAGCATTTATTATCCCTGTTTTCAGAGAAGACGCAGTGAAATTGATATATTTTATGCTACACAGATGCTGACACATACTGCAAGTACATTACTAGTATGGTTTCAATTTTTAAACACCTTGTAGATATGAACCTGCTGTGACAAACTGTCTGGACACAATGGAGGAAAACATGAAGGTTTATTTGTGGCAGTGACCTGTCTCATCTGTTAAATGCTGACAATATTTCTTGTAGAGTGCTTTTGTTATGAAACACCCGAAACGCAGGCAGACCTGAAAGGATCGATGAATTAAAATGTTGTTTATAAAAATCGAGAGCCAAAACTGCACTGGTGTGGGCTCTGCAGACAGACCCTCTCTATTTTTCTCCATCATTTGAACAGCGCTTTACATTTGTGAAGGTCTGACAATTTACTGATGGGTCACTTGGCAACATTGTAATGACTGTAGAAAAAGGAAAGAGTTTTGCACTAAAAGGAGAAATCTTGTCATTTTCTAAGTATTCTTTCTTTTGTGTAATCTTTTACACTTTAACCTACAGTATGTACTGCTCAAGATGAATGAGAATCAAACACTACAAAGCTTCCCCAGTCCATCAGAACCATTAAATAGGGAGTTATACAGTAGTTACAATGAATTGCAGTAAATAACACTTTATACTGCTAGGTGCAAAGAGAAATCTCCCTGTGTTAATGTGAAAAATGGAATAACATGAACAAGGTCAATGTAAGATTTAAATATTTATCTTTTTAGGCTTTACCTTATGTTTTCAAAGATTTTTTTTACAAGGAAAATGTAGATATTGCAGACTATAAATATAAGATAGGGGGCCATCCATCACAATGCGCTAATCTAATTATTATTAAACAGCTATGAATAGTGTTTCTCGAATAGCTCGAGTTCAAAAGCAGTTTGGCTCAATTTGGCAAAAAATTCAGGTTTGGGCACGAATTTCAACGACAACCCAATCTAAACCAAAACACTGCTAATATAATTTAATAGCTAAAAAAGTAACCGAGGTCCATCAATTCTACATTGCTGGTTCAGAGAAAGGCAACAAAATTGTCCCATTTCATGGTCAAAATCAGATTATGCATTAGAGCAAAGCCCCAATGACATTAAGTTTCTGCTCTCTGTTCGTGATATCCATCAGGTTACTGCAGAAAGGCCATGATGGGGCCATAGAGATCTATATAGAAAAGTAGTCAGAATTAGACTAAACCTGCCCAACTTACCAAAAGTATACGTTTTCTTCATCAGACACAAAAGCATGGTCTACCTTGCTTTTGTGTCCAGAGCATAAACGATGTACACTTTAGTAATTCCTGCACTTAAGTGAGGCCTTAGGATAATGCACTTGTATATATGTAAGCATGCAAGTACTTTATTACATAAAATCAAGCACTGTAAATGAAATTGATTTGAAAAAATCAGCAAAAGAAATTTAAAAAATATAACACAATAATACATTTTATTATATAACGGTTACAAAGCAACAAATAGCATTTACATCCTGTGCCATTATATTCATAGCAACCTGATATATAGACTTACTGTACAACATTATTTAAAGGGGTTGTCTCACTACAAAGATTAGCTTTCAACATGTACGGAACACTAAATGAGGACGTTTTCCAAATAAATAGCTTTGTTTATATTTTTGTTGTTGAGGAACTACAAGTGATTTTATCACCTTCTGAGGGCTTTCTGGTTTTCCAAGTGACCGACCTGTGTACTTCTTCTCCCCTGCTGTTTGCTCTATCTGATAGCAGGGAGTGATGTTATCATACATGGCGTGGCAGTACAGAACTGTGGGCAGTGAGAGCTTGTGTGTTATCTGATCTTACAGACAAAAGACAGTAATTACTACTGTTTACTTTAACTCAGAAGCTACCCTGGTCCTGACAGCATGAGATACATCAAATTAGCAGAAGTCTGAATACACGGAGCTCATATGCTAATTACAGACAGCTTGATCAGGAAGTGACAGAGCAAAGCAGCATTATTTCAATCATGCATCCTATGAAACTTTGAGATGAGACAACCCCTTTAAGGTGTTTAAAGAATAGCATTAACAAAATAAAAATTAACGCATTCTAACACAAAAATGGTACTAAAAAAGAAGAAGTAATCTTGAAAAAACAAGACATAATCTAACTATGCCATCCTAAAATTATATGGCCACCAGAACGCCAAGAGGTTGTAAATAAGCATTCTTCAGTCCTTAAAAGGGATTATCCAGGAGTTTAAAGATTTCATAGAACAATCTAAATATCATTTATATAAAAAAAAAAAATATTCTACTACCTTTATGTGTTTCTTTTTTTTGCCTCCTATGTATCATAAGATCCACTTTAGCAGTGAAACTTCCTGCTGGTGGAAGTGTTAGCAGTTCTCCAACATCTCTTTTCCATTGTATTGTAACCTAGGACTTCCTTACACAGTTTACACAGCTAGGGTATATGTGCTGACATAAGTGTGTAATCCCCCAATCTCTGTACTTGCTGTCACGATGATTATAATAGTTAAGACTCATGAGTCACTGCTTAAAATGTATAGAGCTGCAGTCATTATTTTCATGACAGCAGTACAATATCCCCTAGCTCCAAACTGCTGACCTCAGCTCCCATTACTAAGTTCTGCCAGCAGGACTTAAAGATAAATAGTTTCCCCTCCCCTGTAATTACTATAATGTAATTACTTCTATTCACTTTCAAACTACAGGCTGGAAAGGGGGAATGCAGCCAGATTGTTCTCTGCTCAGGTCACACCCACTACAGGGGAGTGCCAGTTGAGTCTGGCTTCAAAGCACACCCATTTAGTGGTGAAAAACATTCACTGAGGCCATGTGGTCAATGAACGTCACATGGTTTGCAGATGATAAGGGGGAGGGAAGGGAAAGAATTACTTAACACCACACTATTAATAAAGGCATCACTATCGTATGATGCTGATAATAATACAGATATCTATCCCTCAACGTGTCCCTATCAATCCCCTATACAGGTTGGGTCATCGTCCTGAAAAGAACGGCCCCGCCTTTGGAGGCTTACCCTAAATTACACACTGCATCATCCCTATCAAGACAGGAATCAGATATTAAATTATTTATATATACCTTACAAATGCCAAACTTGCAAAATTCAGATAAGCAATTAGATTATGGCAGTCGTCAGATACCAGAGTTCAAATGAACAATCAAATTACGGCAGTCGTCGGATACCAGAATATTTATGTATACTTATCAATGCCAAAGTTACATGATTCAAATGCACAAACAAATAATGGCAATCAAAGTCCTGTTCCCAGGGTGACAAAGAATCTTATTGTCCTGCGGCTACAGTAACCTCATCTGTTATGGATGGGTACTCAAAACCTGTATCAGGTAGTCATAAGGGGCACAAAGGAATCATATTCAATATTTAAACTGACTCCTTAAAAATATATTCAATAGAGAGGATCAGCCCAAAATATAGAGATATAAAAATGAATATACGACCTCATTTGTCTTTCTGATCCCCTCATATCATCCCGACGCGTTTCCCCCTGAGTAATCAAACAGGGTTCATCAGGAGAATTGAGAGAAGAAGGATAACTCAAACGGCATCCTGCAATATTAGCCTTATTGAAGTCCAAAGATAACCACCCAGGTAGCATGTACTCCCACCTTTAAGTAGAGATGAAAATCAATGCTTCCCGTGGGAGGCGCGTCAAATCATTCGGCGTCTCCATTGCGCAACCGCGCATGCACGGGTCTCCTGCACTGCTGTCATGGAAACCAAAAGTTTCCCGGTAATGCGCAGCAGCGCTTATTCCCGTATGGGACGTCGCAGAATAGTTTCATTTCGCCAGGCTGAAATGAACAACCACTTAATTCAGAAGGGGGAGTTAATTATAGACCCTGGTTTTGTGTGTCTATTTATTATACCATTATCAGCTAATGTAGAGGATTTCTATATGTGTCTATACATAGCAATTTCTCCCTAAATCATAATCAATAATCTAAAAGTCTATTATGGTATTAACCCCTTAGTGGCCACAATTGAGATAAGCAAATCAATACATTTACGTGTCAAACAGGGGCGATACCTCTCTATATCAAAAGGCATCATGACCATAATCTCCATCTCAGCCCAAAGTGAACTACCAGGTGAGTAAAGAATAATTTGTGCCCCTTAATAGTTTTTTATCGATATTGCCCTTCCTAGATGTTAACATCTAGGAAGGGCAATATCGATAAAAAACTATTATGCAAGGAAACGGAGTGGACATATCGTCTTAAGTCCATGCAGCCAGAAGGTCTGAATGAGATCTTATATTTTGGCTGTTTCATCTAGATCCTAAATGATGTACCCACGGATTCATACTAATGATATATATATAAAAAAATGTGTTTTTGTTTGGGTATTTGGGCAGGAAGGCCATTGACCCATGTTGTTATTGTATATTATCCTTGTGGTTAGAATTTTTAAGTTATTCTTTACTCACTTGGAGAACCCTTTTAAGGCTAAAAAATAGCCAGGTCTCCAAAGTGACAGTTATTAGGATGTCAAGAGGGGCAGTCTGCTAGAGGCTGCACCTCCAATGTGCCTACATTTCACATCAAAGTACCCACTAATGCTATAGACATTATTAGAATATAACAACAATAATCTATGGTTGGTGCAGAGGTTTTTAGCTAGGGGACAGTTGGTTGTGGTCAGGGCCATTCCTGGGTCGGAAAACACTAGAGGGTGGGGTTCAAAAAAAGAAACGAACCTCCTCCCTCCCCCAGTTAGGGCTGGCACAAGGCATTTTGGTGCCCTGGGCAAGTAGGACTATTGGCGCCACAATCCTAACCTCCACTCCTTCCCCCAAATTGTTTTAATTCCTGGTCCTAACCTTATGCACACTGTCTGTGCCTTGGAATGGGAAAAAAATACAATTGTACTATCACAAGAGTGCTTTTATTAGGGTCTATTAGGATGCATTTATATAAAATAATATATAGTTTATACAAAAATACATATAAATACAATCTTCTATGTACGAAACTTCTAATTAATGGTCATATTGTTACCACAAAATACTGCTTTGCTGTACAAGCAGCAAATATTATCACCATACTGTTACTGCACAAACCAGTATACCAAGACCGTTATTGTCAATGATACCTCTATACAAAGACAAAAGAATACTGCCACATCATGACCACACATCACCACCACATAATGACTGGATAATACACACACAGTGTTCCTGAATATAAACCATTATACTACTACCAATATTATTGCCATACAGTGGCCATATAGTGGCAGGTACCAGTTGTACACAGGCACTCTGTAGACATATATGTGATTGCAGCGCAGTAACATACAGTGACTCATAGATCACAGATTACGTCTTCTCTGATGGGAGTAATTCACTTTCCTTTTCTTCTCCATCCAGACCTGCAAGATGACTTGTCTCTACAGAATTTACCACACAATCATCTTACACTGGTCAATTTTCTAACACCTCTTTTGCTGTTCCCCACCTCTGTACAAACTGCTTATGGGATGATAGGTGGAGGGGGGTTATTTTAACCTGTTAAAATAAAACCAGCAGCTGCTGGCTGATACTTTTAGGCTAGGTCTACACGGCATTGGACAAAAAACATCACTGAATACCAAATTCTAAAACCGCATTTTGCATTTTTTGGCGCATTTTGGCAAGTTTTTTTGCAGAAATGCACAGCATTATAATTGCTGTGGATTTCTGCAAAAAAATTGCCAAAAAAGCATCAGAAAACGTCCAGCACTTTATATAGACTCCAAGAGTAAATTTTCTGCTCAGCTCTGTTGTTTTTTGTTATTTTTTGCAACATGTTTCAAAAAACAACCAGCAGCAAAAATGAGCAGAAAAGAAATGTTCTGTGGAGACTACAGAACGTTTTTTACTATTAAGGTCTATGGGATCTGTTTTCAGTCATTTTTTCAGCAGAAAACGAAAACGCTGAAAAAAAACAACTGAAAATGTGCAGTGGAGACATAGCCTTAGGATGAGAAAGTCCATAAATATGGCTCCTTCCCATTCTAAATCTAGCAGTCTTCAGAAGTGGGCCATCACATAGGATATTTCTGACAATAACCCAGCTCTTTGGAGTACTCCTGGTCCATTGGTAACTGGGGTAATAGTTGCAAGAGCTTAGTGTCTTCCTGGGGTGACAAGAAACACCACTGGCTGACACCAAGCCCCAGCACTAGTAATTGCGAAGCATCTGTTACACATCTCAATTACTAAAATTGGAAAACAACTGTTTAAATAAAAACAGACAAAAACTGAAAAAAACACTTTACTTAAATAAACCCTCCTTGACACTATCCTTTGTTGACCGTTTTATTAAAGAAAGGAATCCAATGCTATTCCGACATAGTCCAACGAATCTGCCATAGTTCAAAAGGGAAACCTGTGAAAAAACAGATAAACTACACATATAATTGGCTGGACAACTCTTCCGCCACAGACACTTACTTTCCTATCATAGTTTGCTGTGTGGGATGGGATGTCGCCCAGATGCTTAATAGATCATCCAGTCTCTAGGAAAGATGGGTGACATTCCCACAGAAGGCATCCAGAAAAAATTGCTTGCTCAATGTTCACATAGCTAACACTCTGTCATCACAACCAAGGCCATTCCTCGGGCCAGGCAGCACAGTCAAGCGCTTGAGGCAACATCCACAGTGCTGGGAGGGGGTTGTCCGCCTGCAGAGCTGGGGGGCACAACTATGGAGTGGGCTCAGAAGCTAAACCCGCTCCATGCACGGTGATGCTATTAAGATCCATCGGACTATCTTTTTCAGGATGAGCAGAGATCCAGAATGCAACCAAATCAAAATGTGAACAAAGCCTAAGCTAGACAGAGTAATGAAAATGCACATGATCGTCACTGTTGTATTTTAATTAAAGCATCAGTCATACAACTTTTGTTATATTTATATGAAATAAGTGGCCAATTCAATAACCTTATGCCTAAGTCTCATAAGTTCTAACAAGTAAGAAAATGGGTTTTCATTTTACATCAACTTTCTGTGGAACCTAATATCATGAAATGAAACTGAAGTGTCATCCTCAGCTCCTTGAGCCTCAAGCTGGAATAATCCATATATCATAATGAACTGCATGAGTACATACATGCTGCCTTTGTGACATATGATTGACAGCTGATTCCAACTCATAAATCAAAGAAGATACAGTCTGTATCCTTCTCCAGCAGATAAATACAAGTAAATTCAAACACGTTACACTATGCTTTTAGACAACTTGTTTATCGCATGTTGTTTACATAGGAATAGAGGGTAACAAGACTTGAAATTAGATAGCTTTGACCTTCTGATAAGCTTCGTTCTGTGTACTGCACATATAGAATATTCAGTACAGGGTAAACATTGGATTACATCTACTCTGTAAAACACAATATTATTAGAAGAATTTAAAGGGTATTTCAAGCTTAAAGCAACAGTATTTCATTCATGAGTACATAAATCATACTTTTATGATTACTATTGAGCTAATAGCTCAGCTTGAGAGCAGTTCAGCCGGAGTTGTCAAAAAACTTGCATTTGGGACGTCTTGAATCCTGTTAAAGTCATATGGAGGAATAATTCTACATAAGCACCTGCAGCAGACACATGCCTCCAAATTGCATAGAAACACCACCAGAAATTTGTGCAACATCTGGGCAGCATGTGGGCAACGTCTTAGAAACATCCGAGAAACATCTGGGGACCATCGAGACAATATCTGGGGCATATCTGGGGAACCCCAGAGTTAGGGTTAGAGTAGTTCAATCCCCGCCCTTACTAACCCTAACCCAGGGGTTTCTTAAATGTAAACCAGATGTTACCCAGATGTTGCATAGAATTAGAGTTGGTGTGAGGGTGATTTTTTTGATGATTTTTGCCGCAATTCGATTCTGGATGAATTTGACTTTGACCAAAAATTGAAGCACAGCACTATTTGTTATCAACATGTTCTGATGAGCTGCAATACATATGCAGCACCCATATACAGAGTTTACAAAATGAACTTTTTTGATCTTACCAAATGGCTGCAATGAAACAAAGAGTGAAAAATGTAAAGGGGTCCGAATACTTTCTGTACCCACTGTATTTTTGCAAAGACAGTGTGTGTCAAATTGCTGTTTTTGGGGATAATATATCTTTATTGATCTTCGGCACAGAAAGAGGAGGTCATGTGTGGTTGGCATTCAACACAACAACAAGAGAAGCAATCCACACTGCCTAGGAATAAAAAAGATGACCAGTTTACACTCGGGACATTCTAACATACAGCACCATTTCATAGTTGACATTTAATTGCAACATTGGTGAAAAAAAAACATTAATTAGAGTGGCTTGCACTTGATGAAGCATGGTACTCCATGGGGCAGCTTAATGGATTATGAGTGTACTGTGGTTGGTATAGCATGACATACATAGGATGGGAAAGGAAGAGATATCAGTACTGCATAAATGCACTCTATAGCTGGCAATGTAATGTTATGCTACATTGTCATAGTGGAAGGCATACTCTGCTGGCAGGCAATAACCTTGATTCCTAAATCTGAGCTTTAGCTGATGTGAATTCACCAAAAAATAATATTCAAAGAAATAGCTTCACTCACAATATATCACCACAGACCAAAATATAGAAGCTAAAAATTACTTTTATTAAAATATCTAAAAATGTCAATCTCAAAATAGCAGAAGATATATATGTAGTTTACTAAGCAGCATATATCAAATACCAATACATACTACAAAGTCATTCGTCAACAGAGATCACCCCCACATAAAAAGAACCATCAATGTTTATAGGGGTGTATAAACAACACATTGAATAATGGTGGCAATATCCCTAGTGACAGAAATAGATATTGCCACCATTATTCAATGTGTTGTTTACATACCCATATAGATACAATGGTGGTTTCTTTATTGACCCTGTACACATGTGAAGGTGACCTTTGTTGACTAACGACCCTGTAGTATATATTGGTATTTGATCTAAGTTACATATATATCATCTGCTATTTTGATATTGAAATTTTTAGATATTTTAATCAAAGTTACTTTTTATCTTCTATATTTTCGTCTGCAATGATGTAATTTAGCTGATGTGCTAAAGACAATAGACAATGCAGTCATGTGATCACAGCACATGAACACAATGGAAGTTATCCAGCTCTGTACATACAAGGGACTGCAACATTTTTACACTGGGGAGCAGAAACAGAGGCGGAGACGTATGAAACAGGCTGCCCCAGGTTTTTTTTACGTGATGTTAAAATAACCCCAAAAACGGTTGTTGACCCTGTCGGACATATGTATGAAAGGTCATGCACCACAAACGGGCGCCAATTTTTAGGGGCCATGTCACACCACATTCAGAAGATGAATGGTGCTCGACAGAATGTATTGCAAAAAGTGTGTACTAATCCACACTAATTTCAAATTGGCAAGGCTGAGACAAATTTTGCCACAGGTACATTTTAAAATACTTTTTTGGTGCACATAAAAGTGTCTCATAACGGGACACATTTTTATGTATAAAGTGCTGGGAGACACTTTCAGACACATTGACGAATGCTACACTAACCTAACGAGGCGTCCCTACATGTGCCCCAGAATCTCTACAATACTGTAATTAAATTCTTTTTTTCACCAGTTTTCAGAAAATAACCCTCTAAGGCTGGGTTCACAAGGCTCATATTTTGTATCGCTGAGTGAAAACCAAAACTGTAAATGGGTCCAAAACAAAGAAGAAATACAAGCTACTTCGTCTGTCTATAGGTTTCATTATTGGTTTTGGTTTACAATTCCAGTTTACAAACCCAAAGGCTGCATTCACAAATTGATTGACTTCAACAGTAATGAGATTATAATTATTTCCTGTAGGGCATGTTCACATAGGTCCGATTTATAGCAAAAGCTACAGCTAAATCTGTAGGATTTCTGATCAAAAACCTGCCCAACAAGTGTGGATTTTGTTGTAGTTTGTGTCTCTGATCTTGTTGCAGATTTTTCTACATGGACTTTAATGGAAGGATGCAATGGTGTCAATAGAAAAATCTGCAACAAAATATGTGACAAAACCGGAAAAATTAAATGTTGCAGATTTAGCTTTAGTGATTCCAAACTGCGTGAAGGTACCCTGATAAATCACTTCCATTTGTATCCATTCTTGGCTATGGCTCTGGATTGCTCCAAAAAACGCATGTGAGAATGTATCCTAAAGACTTTTCTTCTTTTTATGCTGTATATACCTTCGGGAATTATAGCCCCTGATGTGGTGGAGTTGCTATAAAGGGAACATGTCAGGTGGTTATAGCTGTGAAGAGGATGTATAGAGAAAGCGAAACTGTGATATATGGGTTTATATGATTTAGAAAAGGGTTTCTGAGTAAACAGCAGAATTTTTTTTTAAAAGAGAAACTGAAAGTCCTGCTAACCCCACCCACAGTGATTGACAGCTTTCTCTGTATTAGTGTGTATACAATCACTGTATGTGAGTGAGGTCATCAGAACTTTCAGTTTCACTTTTAAAATTTTCTTTGCTTTTTACTCAGAATTTTTAACATTATATACAACTATAATACTATATATCACAGAGTTCAGCTCCTCTCCTCTATTGTATAACCCTATATATCACAGAGTTCAGCTCCTCTCCTCTATTATATAACCCTATATATCACAGAGCTCAGCTTCTCTCCTCTATCATATAACCCTATATATCACAGAGCTCAGCTCCTCTCCTCTATCATATAACCCTATGTATCACAGAGCTCATCTTCACTCCCTCTATCATATAACACTATATATCACAGAGCTCACCTTCTCTCACTCTATCATATATCCTATATGTCACAGAGCTCAGCTTCTTTCCTCTATCATATAACCATATATATCACAGAGCTCAGCTATTCTCCTCTATCACATAACCCTATATATCTCAGAGCCCAGCTTCTATCCTCTATCATATAACCCTATAAATCATAGAGCTCAGCTTCTCTCCCTCTATCATATAAACCTATATATCACAGAGCTCAGCTTCTGTCCCTCTATCATATAACCATATATACCACAGAGCTCAGCTTCTCTCCCGCATCAAATAAACCTATATTTCACAGAACACAGCTGCTCTAACATATAAACGTAAATATCACAGAGATCAGCTGTTCTTCTTCTATCATATAACCCTATATATCACAGAGCTCAGCTTCTCTCCTCTATCATATAACCCTATATATCACAAAACTCAGCTCCTCTATCATATAACCCTATATATCACAGAGCTCAGCTTTTCTTCTTCTATCATAAACCCTATAAACACAGAGCTCAGCTTCTGTCCCTCTATCATATAACCCTATAATCACAGAGCTCAGCTTCTCTCCTCTATTATATAATCCTATATATCACAAAGCTCAGCCTCTCTCCCTCTATCATATAACCCTATATATCACAGAGCTCAGCTTCTCTTCTCTATCATATAACCCTATATATCATAGAGCTCAGCTATTCTCCTCTCTCACATAACCCTCTATATCACAGAGCTCAGCTTCTCTCCCTCTATCATATAAACCTATATATCACAGAGCTCAGCGTCTGTCCCTCTATCATAAATCCTATATATCACAGAGCTCAGCTTCTCTTCTCTATCATATAACCCTATATACCACAGAGCTCAGCTTCTCTCCCGTATCATATAACCCTATATATCACAGAACTCAGCTCCTTTGTCATATAACCCTATATATCACAGAGCTCAGCTTTTCTTCTTCTATCATATAACCCTATATATCACAGAGCTCAGCTTCTCTCCTCTATCATATAATCCTATATATCACAGAACTCAGCTCCTCTATCATATATCCCTATATATCACAGAGCTCAGCTTTTCTTTTTCTGTCATATAACCATATATATCACAGAGCTCAGCTTCTCTCCTCTATTATATAACCCTATATATCACAGAGCTCAGCTTCTCTCCTCTATCATATAACCATATATATCACAGAGCTCAGCTTCTCACCTCTATTATATAACCCTATATATCACAGAGCTCAGCTCCTCTCCTCTATCATATAACCCTATATATCACAGAGCTCAGCTTCTCTCCTCTATCATACAACCCTATATATCACAGAGCTCAGCGTCTCTCCTCTACCCTATAACCATATATATCACAGAGTTCAGCTTCTCTCCTCTATCATATAACCCTATATATCACATCGCTCAGCTTCTCTCCTCTATCATGCAACCCTATATATCACAGCGCTCAGCTTCTCTCCTGTATCACATCTATTCTCTTTTTCTCAGAGGATCCACATAAATATTTTACAAACATAACTTCTGAAAACACCACTTGATGCATGAATAAAATTATCCATACTTTTGTATTTAGCAATTTAATGGAAATTGGTTTTATGTTACCTTTTAAGTTGCAGTGTGTTTACAATTCAGTACAAAGGATAAGGTAACTCTTATAACTCTTTTTGCGACGTGCAGCACACTCACACATTGCAGAGGCATTTTAATATTAGCATATTCATTTTTTCTATATAATGATGTCACATTTTGCACCTCTGACCTGGAGTCACTGGAAATATTACTACACAGCTAAATTCTTCTAATTGCAGACAATGGGGAGCTCTGGCAGTTGATACACAGAGGTCCTTGTAAATATTAATAAGGTATTTTATTTTCACAGCGCTTTCCGCACATCCTATTTTGTGGTTGTCACAGCAAAATTACATTTACAGGAGACAGCCAAGAACAATGGAGGAAATGTTGTGTGAGAAATCTTTCTGGATCAAAGAATGCATCGCTAGAACACAGAGATTTGATATTTCTGCATTTAGCAGGCACACAGCGAAAGAAGATTCAACATCATTTTTTAAGACAACATAAAACAAACCCTTCATCTCGAAGTCACTGTCCACCCCAAAAAACCTAATTTACTTCCCATGCAAGACTAAGCCACTGCTTTTTCCGCTGTAAGTTGCTGAGGAAGAGAGAGAATTTTACTTCTTGCACAAATAGAAAGTCGGTAGAAATAAGAAAGGTATAAATTACAAGCAGTTGACATAGCAACATAACATTTTGTCAGACCAAGGAAACGCTGGGGAAAAAAGTTTTTTTAAAAAAAATATTGCTTGTTTTTTGGGCTTTTTTTAAAATTTGTGAATAAAAAGTCAAGTAACCCTTTACAGATTCAACAAAGAGACCTTGTCCTGAGAAAAATCCCCTACAGGACAAAGAGATCCAGCGCTGTTAGGATTCTTGTTTACTGTCAACAATGTATAGGCAAGACTTCTTATCAGTTTACAAGCTAGACAGACATTGATCTCCGCCTACATATGTCAAGATAAGGAAGGTCAGATTTTTACCATGAAGAAAATAAATTGAGGTGAAAGTCATTATTAACCTTTTCTGTGCACTTCATTTTAGAACAACATTTTAAATATTTATCTTTTTTTGTGCGCTGATAACTTGTAAGAAGAGAATGAAGAGCAGATAAAGAAATGCGCTGAAATCATTTGTTAGAAATCAAGATAATTGTAATGTTGTCTTAATTAGAAAACTTTTTAAAGGTTTGTGACAGGTAATTTAACTGCTGTCATTGAGAGGATTAGGTTCTGTTCACAATAGAGAGTCATTACGACTGTGTGCAGAGCCACATGGCCTTATTATGCTGCCTTTCAGATGCCATCATTTGACCTAGAGAAAGTAGCTGATGAAGAATAGCAACATTTGTTAGGTTAGATTTAAAGGGAATACAACAGAAAAGACTTTGCATGCCTTCATATGAGTTTATAGGTCCAGTAAACACAACTGTTATGAGTTCAGCATGGGCTGTCTGGACGACCGCTGGCATGCTTCTTTACCTCTGCACTGCAATGTACTGTACAATGAGTTCCCAGTAGAGATGGGCGAATCAATTCCAACCAAGTGGAATACGTTTAGAATTTCAGGAAAACTTCGGTTCTGAACGAAGTCGAAGTTTGGGGGACTGGGGTAAAACGAAGTGTGTTTTTTGATTGATAAAAAGGCTGCGAGCACATGCCGCTACATGGGCAAAAGCACTCGGGGAGGAAGAAGGGCATAGCCTGCTGACATGTGCAGAGATGAACCCAAATCAGAGACCGGCGGGATTCTGTGACGTCACCACACTATATAAGTCCGGGCGCGACGCCGGAGCTCACACTCCCTCACTGTACTGATCGGGGAAGGTGCTGCCGCGGCTGATAGCTCTTACTGAAGAATTGATTTTTTAACAGCGATTTCTGTGGGGTGTCTCAGCTTGTCTCAGAGACTGTTCTCTTAATGTTCTATTTCAAATTTTTTTTGGGGAAATTGATCGAAAATCCAGTGTTGCGTCCACTGCAGCTCATATACATTCATATCCAAGTGGGATCTAATCCAGTTCCTGTTGTATTCTTTTAAAAGAAACACGTTTTAACAATACAAATACCACTTCATTTTTGGCTGCTCAATTCTATTGCGAAAATTTTACATCCAGGGTTAATTAAGCGTTGTTTTGCTGGTGTGCTGACCCCAAGAAACCATCTTTTCAATGACAAAATATATAAATTTTTCCTGTAGCCTAATTCACAAGCAAAGGTTAAATTAAACTGTATGTCTTGTTGTGTGTCGTATAAAACACGCAATAGTAAACACGCTACAAAGCTACATTTGTGCGGCTCAATTCTTTGGCGCAATTTAAAATCCAGGTTAATTAAGCGTTGTTTTGCTGGTGTGCTGACAAAAATAAACCGTCTTTTTCAACGCCAAAATATATACATTTTTCCTGTAGCCTAAATCATGTCTGAAGGTTAATTAACCTGTTTGTGCTTTTACATTTAGTAAAACACACAGTTTTTAAACACACATACAAGTAAATTTTTTCTGGCCATTTGTGGAGCGCAATTTATACCCAAAGGGGTTACCCAACTTGTTACTGGGTTCATTTGGAGTCAAAAACAGTGTATATTTATCAAATACAGATATCATCATCAAACATGTCTGTACATTTTGAAACAAACAGTATGTCAGACAGAGAGGTGGGCGGGCTCTGCACCTGCGAGTGGCAGTGGCACAAAACATTCCTGGAACAGGCCCAGGTCGCAGTGCAGCAAGGGACGCCCGCAGCAGGGGTCATTCGGTGAGGCCACAACTGCTGCTGTCATCTACGGCCAGTTGTTTGTTCAGCAACCCAAGGGTCTTTGATTGGTTGACTAGGTCATCTTTTTTCCTCCCAGATGACATCTGACAACCCCACCAAGAGTCGGGGGGAACCTCAGACACAACCATTAGTTAGCATGGCCCGGGAGCGGGTCAGGGGCCCCTCACCTGTTCTCACCCGCCTCGTCCCATCCGTTCCCTCAGCCAGAGATCTACTATGTGGTCTGGGCTCAGTGCCACTATATAGCGGGGATGAACAATTTGAGGAGGGCAGTCAGCAGCTACTTGGAAAGCGAAGAAATGGGGCCAAAAATTGCCTGCTTCTTGCGTAAGCGGCAAAGTATAGATTGGAGAGTGGCATGGGAGGTCATTTTTGTGAAGGTCAGCCTTGGGCATACCAAGACCGGTGATGAGGACAGCAGTGACGATGAAACACAAATAGATGATGATGGTAGCCGCCCCGCACTTGGAAGCCGGTGAGGAAAGGGGCTTAAATCATCGTCAGGAAAAAGAGGGCGTCCGCTTGCGCGTCAGGCAGCAGCGCAGCCACAAGTGGGTCGTGTGGCCGTGAGTCAGCAGGAAGCAGCAGTGTGAGGTCGGGATCCAAGGGGCCACGGGGTAAAAAACCCCGCTTCGCGGTCCAAGAAAGTAAGCAGCACAGGGGCTCAGCGAGGCAGCGGCGGCAGTAGTCACTCAGTGCGGAGCGTTGGCGGTAAAATCTAAAATACTGGGCGGTGTGGCAGTTCTTTGCTAAACACCGGAGGAGCCGAATATGGGAAATATGTAGAATCTGTGGGCAGAAAGTGAAGCGTGGCCAGGGAGCTAACGTTGGCACCACGGCCCTGCGTCAACACATGCAGCGTCACCATCCGGTGGCCTGGAAAACGGGGCTCAGATTGGTGGTCCAACCTGCCGCCGCAGCAACCAGCAGCAGCAGCGCCCAGTGGCAAGCATGCCTTTGCAGCCAGTCAAGGCTCCACCACCTCTGCAGAAGGGAGCTGTTTCTTTTTGACATCATCCCCCGGGTCCAGATGCTCCTGCTCCTCACTACTCATCGGCGCCAGCAGTCGTTCAGCGGAGGCGATTGCAAAGAGACAACATTTATGCGTCCAACCATCCAAAAGGTGCAGCAGCTGACCGTGCTCCTGTCCAAGTTGTTGGAACTACAGTCCCTCCCTTTCCAAATGGTGGACTCTGCAACCGTTCAGAGAAACTAATGGCTTGTGCCGAGCCGAGATGGAGATTTTCCAAGCCGTAATTTTTTTTCCAAAAAGGCAGTACCACACTTCATAAATAGGGTAGAACAGAAGGTGGGTCAGTCCTTGAGCTTATCGGTTTGTTCCAAGGTGCACGGCAGCGCGGACAGTGGATTTGTAACACGGTCAGGGCCAGTACATGTCCTTTACGCCCACTGGTGAATGTGCTTCCACCCAGGCACACCCAACAACTTGGACAGGAACGCCGCTCTTTCTCCTCCACGTTGTAAAAACTGCTGCAAACCCTGCGCCAATTTCCGCCCCCCCTCCTCCTCCACCACCACCACCATTCCAGCCTCCACAAGTACTGCTCCATCATAACCACATGGGGTGGGGCACAGCGGTGTCACGCATTCAAACACCTGGCTTGCCTCGCGAACGAAGTCACACAGGGGGGAAACCCGCTCCCGCGTCATGCAGCAAGAAATCGATGTGTGGCTTTTCCTCCCACCAACTGCAAATCGGAACCATGGTGACGGACAATGGGAGGAACAGGGTGTCCGCGCTGCACCGAGGCGGGATGGTCCAGCCCCTGCATGGCGCAAGTGTTCAATCTGGTTGTGAAAAGGTTCCTGAAGTCTTCCACCAATCTTCAGAACATTCTGAAAATGGCCAGGAAACTGTGCATGCACTTTATCCATTCGTACAAAGCCAGGAACACCCTCCTCGAGTTGCAGGCGGCAGAACGGCCTCCCCCAACCCCACTCTGATATGCGAGTTTCCACCCGCTGGAATTCCAGCCTGCACATGTTTGGACCGACTGTAAAGAACCAGAGAAAGGCCATTAAAAGATTTTTTGATGATCCAGGCAGACAGAAGTACTCCCCTGTGTAACTTTGATGTTAGCCAGTGGGGAGCTCATGCGTGACAAACCCGCCGTTTGTTGAGGCCATTCGAGGAGGCGACGTTATTTTGTCAGTCGCCAGGACTAAAGGTGAATAAAAATCATTCCACTGCTTCATGTCCTGGAACAGATGCTGAAAAAATCTGTCTGGGCAGGGACCGGAGACGTGGCCACTACATCTCGTGGGCCACGTGAGTCTGGGTGGGACTGAAAAAGGAGAGGAGGAGGACATTGGAGCAAAGCCATTGTCGGTGAAATGAGTGGATTTTCTACCCAGGGTGACAAGAGAGGGAGGAGCAGGAGCAGCTGGAGGAGGTGGATGGAGATCAGGGAAAACGAGGGAGATGAACCCCCCAAGCACCGTGGCAGTATACAGTGAAATGGAGGCCGGGAGCCCCTCCCGGAGTCACTTTGTGCAGATGGCCCGCAGCATGCTTATTTGCCTGGCTAGTGACAGCCGAAATAGTCAGCATCCGGCAGAGGATGACTTCTGGCTCTCCACCCTATTGGATCCTCGCTAACCGGGCCAAAATGGGAGCCTTTTTCCCAGCTAATTTAGAGGGAAGACAAACTCAAATACTATAGGGGAAAACCTCCGTAATCAGTTGGCTGCTGCCTATGGCGGCATCGTCCCCTCCTCTGACAGGTTTGACCGGGGTTCCTCAGCGCTCACGTACTACTGGCCGCCGGCTGCTGGGGGAAGGGGGGGGTAGGAGCAGTACCACTCCATCAGTAGTAACCTAAGTCTGGAGTCACTGATGACAGCTTCCTTCACCCGCCTAGTGAGGGAGGCAGTCGCCAGCAGCAGCAGCAGCAGCAGCACAGACCTGGAGCAGTCCCTGAACCAACAGTTGTGGCCTACTTGGACAGCACTCTGCTACCTCAGTTAGAAGATCCGCTGGACTAAATGGGCAGCCAAACTGGATGTGTGGCCGCAACTTGCCGAGTTTGCAGTGGAGAATCTGTCCTGCCCGCCATTTGTGTGGGGATCAGAGCGGGTGTTCAGTGCGGCGGGGGCCATCGTTACTCCAAGAAGAACCCCCCCTTGCCACGGGAAATGTGGAACGACTGACCTTTGTCAAGATGAATCAGGCGTTTGGGTCGGCCAGAAATTTTCCCACCCCACCAATGCCTTAGGCGTCATCTGGGTTCAAACTACCTTGCCTCAGCCACTATTCTGATGCCGACACCCGCCTGATGCCACACATCTGCTGACAGTTTTTTCCATCTGCCTACCACCAACTTTAAACCAGGACTGGAATTGCCACCCACCTCAACACTCTGTCATTGTGCCACTCTATGACCTCATGCTGCTGCTGCTGTTGCTGTTCCGTGACATCCACACTGTGTCATTGTGCCCCTGTCCCGACCCCCATGCTGCTGCTGTGGCTGCTGCCATGTCATCCACACTGTGTCATTGTGCCACTGCCTGTCCTCATGCTGCTGCCGCCGTGACCTCCGCTCTCAGTCATTGTGCCACGCTGTGTCGTCCTCCTGTTTTGCCAACTCAAGAATGTCATTGTGCCACGGCATGATCTCATGCTGCTGCTGTCGTGACCTCCACACTGTGTGATTTTGCCACTCAGTGGCCAAATACTGGTTTTGCTGCTTCCAGAATGTCATTGTGCCACTGCCTGATCTCACACTGGGTGCTGTCGTGACCTCCACACTGTATCATTGTCCACTCTGTGGCCTAATACTGTTTAGGCCCCCCTCCAGAATGTCATTGTGCCACTGCCTGATCTCATCCTGCTGCCGCCGTGACCTCCACACTGTGTGATTTTTGGGCCCCTCTTGCCTAATACTGTTTTGGGCCCCCTCCAATGTCATTGTGCCACTGCCTGAAACTCATGCTGCTGTCATGACCTCCACACTGTATCATTGTGCCACCTGTGGGCCTAAAACTGTTTTGTCGCCTCCAAATTCATTGTGCCACTGCTGACCTCATACTGCTGCCCGCCGGACCTTTTCCCCACTGTTGTGATTGTGCCACTCTGTGGCCTAATACTGTTTTGCCGCCTCCAGAAATGTCATTTGCCACTGCCTGATCTCATACTGCTGCCGCCGTGACCTCCACACTGTGTGATTGTGCCACTCTGTGGCCTAATACTGTTTAGCCGCCTCCAGAATGTCATTGTGCCACTGCCTGATCTCATACGCTTTCCGCCGTGACCTCCACACTGTGTGATTGTGCCACTCCTTTTGGCTTCCTAAAGGTTTTTGCCGTCTCCAGAATGTCATTGTGCCACTGCCTGAATCCATGCTGCTGCTGTCGGACCTCCACACTGTATCATTGTGCCACTTTTGTGGCCTAATACTGTTTTGCCGCCTCCAGAATGTCATTGGTGCCACTCCTGACCTCATACTTGCCTCCGCCGTGACCTCCACACTGTGTGGTTGTGCCACTCTGTGGTCTAATACTTTTTTGCCGCCTCCAGAATGTCATTGTGCACTGCCCTGATCTCATACTGCTGGGTGCCCCTACCTCCACACTGTGTGATTGTGCCACTCTGTGGCCTAATACTGTTTAGCCGCCTCCAGAATGTCATTGTGCCACTGCCTGATCTCATACTGCCGCGGCCGCCTGACCTCCACACTGTGTGATTGTGCCACTCTGTGGCCTAATACTGTTTTGCCGCCTCCAGAATGTCAATTTTGCCACGCCTGATCTCATGCTTTCTGCTGTCGTGACCCCCCACACTGTTTTCAAATTTTTTTCCATTCTCTTTGGGTTCCTCCTGTTTTGCCACCTCCAAATGTCATTGTGCCACTGCCCCGACCTCATACTCTGCCGCCGTGGACCTCCGCCCTCAGTCATTGTGCCACTCTTGTGGCTTCCTCGTGTTTGCCACCCCAAAGTCATTGTGACTGTGCCTGTGCTCTAGCTGCTGTGGCTGCCGCCGTCACCTCCACACTCTGTCACTAATGTTGCCACCTGAGCTCTCACTTGTTTTTTTCCAGCTTTTTCTGGCATGACTTTATCAGGCTACTTTCCCGCTTGAGTTTTTTTGGTCATTTTGCCCCCTTAATGCCCAGGGAATTTTATAGTGAAGCGATTCTAAAGCGGCGCAGTCATCTGCGTGTCATACTAAACACAACATTGTATGATGAACAACCCAAGCTCCCTCTGCATATTTAAGCATGGCACAAACGTTTCTACAGCACCCCGCAGGCTCTGTGCCCGCCTGGAAATAGCTTCTTTTTAACGCGATTCGTGCCGAAGTAATTCGGAACGAAACGAATTTTGTCGGAAAATTCGGCGAAGTGACCGAATCGAATTTTTGAGAAATTCACCCATCTCTAGTTCCCAGTTTCTCAGCTCTCTCCCTCCTGCTACAGTCTCCTCTCTAAGGGCATATGCTGGTTATACTAATTAAGATGACCAGGGCACACGACCCAGGTTTTCCAGGCCAATGACTTTCTACCTGATCATTTGTCAGTTGATTGCTGTGCTAAAAAGAGTTGGATTGTTTCTCAGAGTGTAAATTCCCGATATCTGACCTCTGCTCCTCTCCTGACTTTTCTGCTTGTCTGCTGCCTATCTTGACCTTGATCCGCTTTTTAAAGTATTCCACCTACCACGACCTTCTGCTAGGGACCCCACCACATCTCTCTGTTTGTTTCTTTAGTCCAAAAGGTGTGAAGATTTTCTCCAGTTTTCCCAGAAAAAAACTCCTTTAGATGGACTCTAATGATCACGCTGGACGTCTTTTTAGTTGAAAGGTTTATTATAAATAGGTATGATACAGCTCACCATAGATACTCCACCCCCGGATGCAGCGCGGACGGATCCAAAGAAATCCAGGTAATAGTCCAATTGAAAAAACAAGTTGTCCAGCTCAACCCAAATTGGTGGAAAAAGTTAAAAAACTTTTAATTTATACACTCGTCTTTAAAAGCGAAAAGACTGTAGACAAAACATCTTACTGCGTGAACACACTAACGCGTTTCGGAAACAGATTCCTTAATCATAGCGTGTCTAAACTAACAATGACAAAGATTTAATATAGGCAACTTCTAGTCACATGATCCAATGGAAGTAGCTACAACCCTGGTTCCCCCATACAAAACACAAATTAAAAAATAAACTTAAGCCTAAAAAAAACAACACAGATTTAAATTTTGATAAAAATTGCGTGTCTCTTTTTAAGACCAAAGGGGATAACGTGCCCCATCTGAAGACCCACCAAAGCCTCCCTATTCAATAGTTTTTGGATGATCCCCCCCCCTCGCGGTCTGATACTCTCTCAAACCCATGAAAGAAAAACCTGCGGTACACCTTGATTTTTTTCTAAAAAATTTTTTTGAAGCCATAGACATCCCTATTGCCAGGGTTTGCGTGTGTTTGATAATTTGACGGCGAATTTAAAATTTTTAATGCTGTAAAATTACGCCTAATACTGGGTCGGATAACACGCAGGTTTATCATATATAAAAACATTTTTCGGTTGCAAATTTTATGAAAAAATAAAAATTTTTTTTATTTTGGTTGTAGATTAAAAAAACCTTTTGAACTGCATATATCCACACGAAATACACGGGGCATGGCCACATTTGATAAACCCTTTGTTTGTGACCAACGGGATATGACAGGGGGTTTGATAAAAATAACTGGGAGATAATAAAGAACCCAGAGTCTGGCCTTTCGAGAGACTTTCTAACCCCCCTTCCTTCCAAATTTTTTTAATATTTGTTGGCAATTAGAATGGGAAAATTCTTTTTTACAATTTCCCAATACCCTAAACGGGGGCTATTTTGGGGTGGAAAATACATAAAAATTCGACTGCTGTTAAACTTTCTTGAGGTTCAAAAAAACTTCCCTTTAACTCCACTTTTTTTTTGGCCCCATTTAAATTCCATTGGGGGAATCCCCCTGTGCCAGAAAAAAGCAAGACTTTTCAAATTCCCTTTCATATTTCTCTGAAAGGGAAAAGTGTCTTTTGATTTTCATTTAAATTTACCACGGGAGATTTTTAATTTCGTGAGGTGGATGAAGGACTTTGACTGAGAATCGAATTCCCAGCTGTAACTTACGTGAACGAGTGATAAATAAAAAGTTTTTAACTTTTTCCAACCCCTTGGGATTGAGCGGGCAACTTTTTATTTCAATTGGGCTATTACCGGTTTTTTTGATCCTCCCCCGCTTTTGGGGGGGAGTATCATGGGGAGCTGACATACCTGTTTTTGGGGGATTTTTCAAAGTTTTGTACATGCTCCCCTTCTGTTTTTCCATTGAAATGAACTATGGGGGCAACAAACCCCGTTTACTTTACTACTACTAGGGATACATGTTAAAAAAATTTTGGCTTACTATTTTTTACATACTGTCTTGAAAAGCTGAGACTAGAAAAATTTTCATGTCTCAAATATCCCTGTTGCCTATTTCTGCGCGGCAGCTGCGATTGATCCCTCGTTGTGGTTTCTGTAGATTGGGGAAAGCGGGCGGGATATCTTTCTTGCTAGGGGCCCGGGGATTTGGAAAGATTTTGGGTATGACCTGATTTGCTTAAATTGGGAAAATTGGAACCCCAAAAATAGCAAAAAATTGCGCCCTGTGGTGGGAAAAAACCACATTGCAAAATTTATGGGGAACAGTCTTTTCGTTTTTAAAAGACGAGTGTATAAATAAAAATTTTTTTTAAACTTTTTCCACCACTTGGTTTAAAAGGTGGAAACTTGTTATTTAAATTTGGGTTTTTTTTTAAATTTTTGGGATGAGCGATTATAATCGAAAAAGTTAAAAATTCGGCATGGTTTTTAAGGTTGATCTTTAAATTTTCCCGATCACGCGATAATTTAGGTGGGGAATCTGGCATAATTATTTTATCGCGCCTTTTCGGGCTTCCTGTCATTTTGGGGGGCCGCAAATCAGTTGGAGCTTTGAGAGGGTGAGTGGGTGTGCAAACGCATGACTTGTGTGTATGTTTAATTGGCGGAAAAATCCATGCCCTCTTTTTGGGATAGAAAAAGCGGTTTTCCCGCTTCAGTGTGGTGTCTCTCATTAGGGGCAGGCGTTGTAGACTCCCCTCTTTACAGCTTTTTTTTATCCGACCCCATTTTTCTTTTTTTATTCTTCCCGGGAAAAACTATTGTTTTGGGCTGTGAAATTAGAACATGGGTTTAGTTAGGAATTTTCGTCTTGTTGGGGACAGGTTTTTTTTAAAGAAGCATCAGCGTTTTAAGGGCCGGGGGATTTGGGGTAGGCGGGGGGGGGGGGGGGGGGGGTTGGTGAGGGAGGAAAAACAGGAAAAAACAGGCAGGAAAGGCGGGCTTTTAAAAGGAGGTGTATATTGTGCCCCAAGACTCTGTTTTTAACCTGAATTTGAAAATGGCTTTTTTTCCCTTTTTTTGGGCCCAGCACACCTGCACCTGAGGTGAAAAAAAAAAAAAAGTTAAAAAAAAAACCTTTTAAAAAAAAAAAAAAAAATTTTGTGGAAAAAAAAAAAAAAAAAAAAGCCCGGTTTTTTTAAAAGACCCCCCTTGTACTTAAATTAGGATAAAAAAATTTTTTTAGTAACGGTGTTGTATTTCATTGGTGAAAAACCCCAAAATTTTTTATTTTGTATAAATTTTAAATAGGTGTTTTTTTGTGTGGCGCCCCCCATTTTTTTAAAAGGGCCCCCTCTTGTATTAAAATTTTAGGATACAAAAAATTTGTAGTAATTGCAGGTGTATTTCTTAGGTGAAAAAAACCCCCCTTTTATTATCCGTTAAATTTTTTTGGGGTTTTTCCCTTTGGCGCGCCCATTTTTTTTTAAAAAGGCCCCATCTTGTACTTATTTAGGATACAGAAATTTTGTGATAACTGCTGTTGTATTTCATTGGTCCCAAAAACCCCCCCTTTTATTTCGGGTTTTAACTTTTAAAATGGGCTGTTTTTTTCACTTTGGTGGGGCCCCAAATTTTTTTTTAAAGAGCCCCCTTTGGACTTAAATTTGAATAAAAGAAATTTTTTTGGTAAGGGTTTTGTATTTCATTGGTGAAAAAACCCCCCTTTTTTTATTTTGTAATTTTTTAAATAGCGGTATTCCCATTTTGTTCCCCCCATTTTTTTTTCAAATGGGCCAAACCTTGAAATTTAAAATTTTGGGGATAAAAAAAAATTTTTGGGTAGTTACTTTTGGGGTTTATTTCTTTGGGTGAAAAAACCCCCGTTTGTTACCCGCTAATTTTTTAAAAGCTGTTTTTGCACGTGGTGCGGCCCTATTTTTTTTAAAAAACCCCACGTTGTAACGAAAAATTTCCCTGATAAAAAATTTAAATTTGAATTTTCAAAGGAAAATTTTGGGTTTGTATTTTTGCGAAAAAAATGCAATTTTCCCCTTTGGAAAACTTCTGAATTTTTTTTATTGCGCTCGGTGAATCTCGGTTTGGCTGATAGCGCACTTGTATGAAAATTTTTTTTAAAAAAACAAACCCAATTTTTGTCCTACGGGGAAAGTTGAAAAATTTTCTGGGATGAAGGAATAAAAACTGTTGTTTTGTCTTCGGTTTTTCCACCAGCTCGCTTTTTCACGGTTTTTTCCCTAGAAAAAAAAACCCAGTTTCTAATCCTAGTTGGCTGTGGGAAAAATTAAATAGGGGATTTTAAAAATAGCTGTGATTTGTGTCTTTCAATAAGAGACTTTTAAAAAACTTTCCTTTACCTTCTTAAATTTTTTTATTTCTGAACATGGGTGAAATCCCGGGGTTGGAAAGCGAGCAAAGAGGGGTTTGGGCCCATGGAGGTAGGGTTTCGAAAAGGAAGGTGCCCCTTTTCCGTGTTGGCGGCAACACGCATGCCGGGGGATGGGTTGCAGGACCGTCGGGCCCTGTCATCGCGGGGTCGGGGCCCCTGTAAAATTTAAAGTAAAAAACAGCGTCACCAATCTTTTTATTCTAGGGGTTTTATGCAACCTGCATAGCAGTTTTCCCTCCCCCGCCCCCCAGTCACGGCCCCCAAAAATTTTAAATTGTCCAGTTCAAAAAATTGGGGTTTAAAAGACCCCCTTTTTCCCGGAACTTTTTAATTTTTGGTTCAGCCCGGTATAAGGGTCATGTTACGGTCTGGGGGACAGGCTTATTTCAATGCCCAAAATCTAAAACTAAAATGGTTAAAAGGGATCCTTTTTTCCGGCATTTTTTTAGCGGGGTCATAAAGGGTTTTGGGGTCTTTGCTGCTTTTCCGGGGAAAAGGGTAGCAATGCCCAATTTCCCCAAAGAAAAATAAAGGGTTTTCCAAATAAAAACTGCCTTCGGGCCCACTTTTTAATTTGGGGGGTCATGCGGGTTTTAAGGGTCATGCTGGGGGTACAAGAAAGGGGGAAGTAAATAGTCTGTGATTTTTTTTTCTGGGGAATTTTGGGTTCCCTAAGGCTCGTTCACAGGGTTTTTTTTTGGGTGTGATTTCGCCGTACTGCTTTGTTTTATTTGCGCTCCTTTGGGCAAAAACCCGGTCTCAGTCATTACGGTAATCCCCCGTTCTCATAGAAAAAACTAGGGGTTTCCCGTCTTTTTCCCCCCGCTCGGCAAATCCGGGCCGCGGGGGGAGAAAGTGCCCTGCCCCATTATTTAGGGTTTTAAAGCCCCTGAATAATGATTGTTAGGGGGGCCCGGCGAGCGGGCGGGGCCCCCCCCCCCGCTGCACGGTTTGGCCGGGAAATTTGGGGGGAAAAAACCCGTACCTGAAATTCCCGTCGGCTCATTAACCCGTGTAAAACATTGCCAAATTGTTTTTCCCTAAGTTGTACAGGTATCCTTTTTACTGTTGTGGATGTTAATTTTTGTTTCCCTCCACCCCCTGTTGGGTGTAAGAATGAAGGTGTTTGTTTTTCCCATAGATTTTTAAAGGTCATCGGCGATAATCTTTTCAAACTATGGAAATCGTCTTGAAAATTTTCCCGATTTTGGGATTTTCGACCCGTTTGACGATAGTTAAATGAAAGTCACTCACCCAATAAAAAAAGAGCAATGGAATAGGTTTTCGGGGTTTTAGACCAAACTTGCTCACTTCCTACACAAGTGCTAGACTCAGGGGGTTTAAATTAAAACAAAAACTGCTTGTCTGCCCCCATGTCAAAAAAGGACTTCAAAGGGTAAGGGCAAAATTCGGGAAAATTTGTTTTTACAAATTAAAAAAAATTAGATAAATGTATAAATGCTTTTTAAAAATTTTGTAAATCCTTTAAGAAACCCCTTTTATTTTAAAAAGTATTAAAAGGGAAAAATTTTTATAAAAGGCAAAAAGATAAAACAAAGCTTTATTTAAAAAAAACTTTATTTAAATTTTTTTTTATTTCAAAACAAAACAAAAAAGAAGTAAAATGTTACTAACTGTAGCCGTAGACTATAGACTGCTGGATTTGTTCAAGGTCTATCCCTAAGCGTCTTCAAAGTGCTGTTTTGAAATTTGTATTTAAATTGTGAATGTAGAAGAGAAAAGTAGTGTCAGTCAGGACTTATAAACTTTTAAACATATCTCCCATTGATGGTCTCCTGGGATAGTGATTACCATTTCCCTCAGTCTAAGAGGATATGGGCTAGGAGTCAACAAAGGGTTTAAAAAGTTTCGCTTCTCGGGGTTTTTGTACCACACATAGATGCAAGAAAGAATTGGATCTAGGAAAAAATGTGCTTTACCAAAATTGAAATAAAAACGATACTAAAAGGGGAAAAAAAACTAATATATATATATATTTTGTATATATTTATATTATATATATATATTTTTTTTTACGTATATATAATATATATATATATTATACAGTATATATAATTTATATATATATATATTTTTTATAATATATACATTAATATAATATTATATTTTTTATATATATATATTATATTATTTATATAACATTACATATTAAATATATCAAAAAATGTATGCCAAAAAAATAAAATAAATGCATAGATAAATTATTGGAACATATGTATTGGTATGATAGGAGGAAAGTTATATGTTTTGCAATGGAACATGCCTTTTGGTTTCATAAATGGAAGATTGTTTTACCACATTCCAGAATGAGATGAATTTCAAGAGAGCCAGTTATGTTATCATGAGATGTTTATTAGAATATTTCTCTTGCTTTGTTTCTTTAGTGTCACACTGCCAGTGACTACAGTGGAGCAAGCAACCTGAAACTTCCCTGAAGCAACCCAGTGGCTGACCGAGAGCCTGCACCACTTGTCTCAGGTAACTGTTGTAGCACCAGTCTTGTTGTGTTTAAAATGATGAAGGGGTATAAAACAAACTTGTAGCTGGCACCTGTGGGGGCATGTGGTTGCCTCTTTGTATGGTTGGACTTAGAGCAGAAACTTTGTGAGGTAGGACATGTAGTTTGTGCTGTATTTGCAGAGATGCATCTGTTTTGGCATGCAGGAAAAACTTGCTTTAAAATAAAATTTTTACATTTAGCAATAGTGTTGAGCGATTGCGTTGGCTATCGAGATCGAGAGATAGTCGATAGTCGGCCGCTATCGATTGATAAGGTTTTCGTTAGTGAGCATCGATTATGCTGCGATGACAATAAAGTCTCTATGGGAGAGCAAAAACACCTCATTTTTACACCCAAACACAGGGCTGGAGAAAGCTTGAAATTAACATCCCACAACGTCAAATGGATACGTGTACTCTTAGGCAACACACTTAGGTTATTAGTCACAGAAAAATAAGTCACAGAACATTGACTATCCCTGCTTGTACCACCAGCCTGTACCTTAAACCTGCATCCCCACAAATTAAAAAGTGCCAGAAGGCAGTTTGATTTGTAACCATCATCGTTAACTTGTATGGACATTGAATATCCCTGTCCTGGAACGCTAGCATGAGCCCAAAACCTGCATGACCCCCACTTTATAAAAAGTGACCGCAAATAAAATGGAGTCTTTCAACCTCCTAGTTTAGTTGAACTTGGACATTGACTATTACCCTGTCCTGGGCACAAGCATGAGCCCAAACCTGCTTGACCCCCCAATTTAAAAAAGTGCCGGATTTTAGGAGTCTTTATCACCATTTTAGGTTGATACTGGTCAATTGACTTTTACCTGTCCTGGGGCACAGCATGAGCCCCAAAACCTGCATGACCCCCACATTTAAAAAGTGCCGGGAAAAAAGGAGTCTTTCAACCACCATTTTGGTTTGAATGGACATTGGACTATACCTGTCCTGGCCACCGCATGAGCCCCAAACCGGCTTGACCCCCACATTTAAAAAGTGCGGAAAAGGCAGTCTTTCAACACTCCATTTAGTTGAACTGGACATTGACTATACATTCCTGGAGGCCACAGCATGAGCCCCAACCGCATGACCCCCCACATTTAAAAAAGTGCCGAAAAGGAGGTCTTTCAACCACCATTTTAGTTTCACTGGACATTGACTATCACTGTCTGGGCCCCAGGCATGAGCCCAACCTGCTTGACACCCAACATTTAAATTAGGGCGGTAAAGGAGTCTTTCATCCTCCATTTTAGTTGAACTGGACATTGACTATACCTGTCCTGGGCCCACAGCATGGAGCCCACAAACCTACATGCCCCCAGCATTTATAAAGTGCCGGATAAGAGTCTTTCATCACTCATTTTAGTTTCTCTGGACCATTGACTTACCTGTCTGGGGGCCCCATGCATGAGCCCAAACCTGCATGACCCCCACTTTTAAATAAGTGGCCGGGAAAAAGGAGTATTTTCACCACCATTTTAGTTGAACTGGACATTGACTATACCTGTCTGGGCCACAGATGAGCCCCAAAACTGCATGACCCCCCATTTAAAAGTGCCGGAAAAAAGGGTCTTCAACCCCATTTAGTTGAACTGGACATTGGACTATACCTGTCCTGGGCCCACAGCTGGACCCGAGGGTCCGGAGTTTCAGTGGGTGCGGTGAAAGCCAGGCTGGGTACTGTCTATCGTGTAAACACGCAGGTTTTAAAATGCCTGTGACGCTGCAACGAAAACTGTCGTGCTGAGCAGAGTGCGGGGAAGCGGAAGTGTTTGAGAAATCCAGACCTGCCTTGTAAACAGTCTATTCTGCGGTAGCGCTTGCCCCTCCGTATGAGTGTGGACCGAATTGTGCTTCACTTGGAATACTGGTGGTTAACGTTCCTGTTACACCCAGGTGCCCCCTTATCTTGCAATTCATTTTTTCTCATTTTACTCAACGTGCTGGAGGAAATGGTCTCTGTAGTTAGTTCTCTGTCCGTGCTCCATACTCCAATGTCCTCTAATAACCTTCATATGGTCATGTTGTTCATGTACCTCCTCTTGTAAATTCAGGGGAAAGGGGGGGGTTTTAAATTTTTTTAACAGCTTTTTGTACATGCAAACGTTTTTTAGTACATAATTCTAGAAAAACACATTTTTAAAATAGGTTGGGAATCCCACCTTGTCTTTGTTTGTAGTTTTTTTCATGGTTTTAAATGGGTTGTCTCAATACTGGGATTGGAAGCTTTGTTAAAGATCTTGTAAAAAACAAGTCCTTTTTGCATTATGTGGTCCATTAACAGTGGTCCTAACTATCCTGTTTCCAGACAGCTCCATCACCCTTGAGCCACTCTTGACAATTGTGAAGAACAAATGTCGGTTAGAAACAACATTTTTTAGATTTGGACCTGTAGTATTAGCTGCATGTCACAGGCTAAATGCCCAAAAAATTTCAAACGCAGGACCCGTGAGCCACTGTTGGTCAATTGTGAGAAAAATGTCTGTTAGAAAACAACATTTTTTTTATAATAGGACCTGTAGGATTGCTCATTTCAAAGCAGCAATACCTCAAAAAATTAATAAAAATGACTTCTCAGCCTCTGTTAAAAATTGTGAGGGAGAAATGAGCACTTAGAAAGCCACTTTCTGTTACAAAAGGACCATGATTATTGCTGTTCTCACAGCTACTGGACCCCAAAAAATTATAAATATGACTTCTCAGCCTACTATTAAAAATTGTGAGGGAGATTTGCCACTTAGAGCCACATTTCTGTTCCAACATGGACCATTTTTATAGCTGTATCTCACAGACAACTTGACCACCAAAAAAATTATAAATATGAATTCTCAGCCACTATTAAAAATTGTGAGGGAGAAAATGCCATTAGGACAGTCACATTTCTGTTCCATAGGACCATGATTATTGCCTGTATCGTCACAGCAACATGACCTCAAAACACATTGACAATGCGAAAACTCTTAAGATAAGTGGAGTTAAATGGAATACGGTGTTGTCATGAAACCTTGCTGTCTTTTACAGTCTTCACAGCAAAACCAGCAAAATGAATGTTGGAACATGAGAATAAAAATTGCAGTAAGAAATGATTCATTTTAAAAAAAAGTTTCATGAAGAGGACCATTTCTGTTTGAAAAGGAATGTGAAGTAGTGACTGGCAATTAATCGGTGACCTCGGCAAATGGGAGGCCATCAACATCTCAGTGATCCATGCCGATTAATCTGATGAAGGTCAACGATCCACCATTTTCGGTTGGAAAAGCCGGATCGCGTTTGCTCTGTAAGACTCCTCAGCTGGCGGAAGTTGTTCCCGATCAGATATTGACGCTGGCTGCTAGGGCTGGATCATAACCTTCTTTGGCGGGACGAGCCCAGCTCGGGCAATTGTCCTCCTTTTTGGATACATGAAGTTCTGATTGGGTCAGGAACACATGCAAATAACATCGGTGTAGTGTTGAGTCGCAGATAGTCGTGCACATGATCTTAAGAGGGGTGATCTCTGTGTGTTGGTTGTGTGCCTGAATTGCATGCGTTGTGTGAGGGTGGTAATCAAAGGATTGCCAGAGGTCCACCCATTAGGCTTCTGCACTTGCTGTGCTGCCGCTACGCATACTTGGCACTGCTTATGCTGTCCGTCGCTGATGTTGTTCCCACCGTGAAATTTGGGGATACTGGGAAGCAGGCGCAACAAGATGTCTCCAGTTCGATCAATCAGCTAGGTCTCCCCATTTCCTGCATTTTACTCTCTATTTGGGTGGGTGGAAGGAAAGTGTGATTTTTTGTTTTGTACCGGAGATCCAGGGAGGGTGGCCACCCAGTAACTGTTGTTCATTTTGATGGCCTTAATGCGAGGATTCATGTTGGAGGAAATGGAGCATCCAAAGCACTCATGTGAGAGATGGAGACTTGATTTCCCCAAGCTCTGGGTCGGGGCAATAGCAAACTGATCTTCCTCATCTTCCTCCTCCGCTCATAATTCGCGCCAACCTCTTTCCAAGGCAGGGGACGTCAGGTAACATCGGTGTCTGAGGAATACCTCCTCCTCCTCCACCTACTCCTCCTCCGCTGGCCTCAGAACAAGCTTCAACACAGCCCTGACTTGCCTGAGATGATGCACCCTGAGAGATGATGTTCGGGGGCCCCCCCCCCTACCCTGTTGCACTAGCTGGACAACCGAAATATAAAAATTAATCTTTAAAATAAACACTGCCTTTTGAAGGACCGTTGAATATGGGGAAACTGTCAGGCCTTCGTGGATTTGACGGAGAGAAAAGGGCTCCGTGTCAGCATCGTGGGTCCGTCTCCTCCTCCGTCGCTGAGCGGAACTGTTGTTTCTGAGTGTACTAACGATCTGTTCCAGAACAACGTTCACACAATGTCTCATGCTGACATGGGGCATTGTCAGCGCACTGTCCATTTTGGTGGGCTCTTCAAAACTGGCAAGGATGGTACAGGCTCTCTTTCACTGCCTACCACTCTCGGTGGTTCAAACACCCGAGGTCCGTTTCCGATTGCTTGTCAGGCCATGTGTCACTTCGTACTGCGTATTGGCCATTGCGCTGCTGCAACACAATCGCTGGAATGTGCGAGGGTGGAAATCCAGCGTGTTTGCCACGTCATACAATGAGACGGGTTGACGGGGCGTGGCCGAGGACGCATGCAACGCAGCCAGGCGGGACGAAAGCAGGGTGCGAACGGAGAAGTGCGAATCAGACCTCGAGCCTTCTTAGCGCAGGCAGTCCAGACCCGGGTTGGTAGCTTCTTTAGAAATTTGGTCGACAAGGTCAGACATGTGCCAGCGCAAGGGATGTGCTTCCAGCCTACGATCTTAGGGCGGCCTGCAGATTTCGCCGTTATCGCACACCACCTTGCCTGGCACAAGGTTCTTGGTCACCCAGCCGCGCTCGGTTTCTCGTTGCTTAGTGCAGTACCCACAGCTCCTGACCTGTGTGTGGACGGTCTCATGGCAGATTAATTTCAAAGGCCTGGTGCTCTGGGGCAGTGATGCCCACAGAGGACTATGGGAAAGAGCCCTGCACCATCCCTGCGGTTTTGATGAGCGTGCGCGAGCCTGTGAGAGCACCGTCACCCCAGAGGACTTCCAACCAGCTTAACCAGGTGAGCTGTCACAGTGGGATTATTGCGGCCTTGGCCGGTGCTTACCTAGTCCATGTGTCGGTGGTGGATGACTTTTCCGGGACACAGATGCAGGACACGCGCTGAAATTTTAGAAGACACGTGACTGGCACAGGGCAGGGACGGCTTTTCTGGCACAAGAAATGCCTCCTCGGCATCTGTTTTTGGGGGAAGCGTGAGGGCCTTGACGTGGCGGAAACCCATCTGTGTCCACCTGACGGAAAGGCAAAACCATTACAAGGTCAAAAGCCTGGCAATTTGCCGACTTCAGGCTTTTGGGCTTTGGTTGGTTTGGGTTAAAGTGTTTCTTCTGCTCCCAAATCCTGGAAGACAGAAGGTGGCTGTTGACTGGCAGCTGTACAACGTGAGGTGTCGTCAAATGGCGGAAGGAGAAGGGGTGTAGGATGGGTCTCTGGTGGTGCTGGTGGTTATTACTCGGGCGACGGTTGGCAGGCTGATGATAGCGAGGGGATGGCTGATCCTGATCATGACTCTGAGTGTCATGGGCAGCTGAGGTCGCTTGGTGGTGGCGGAGAGAGGAGGGACGGCGGAGACAGAGGGGTGTGACAGTGGTACGAGGCCTGGCGATCGGTGCCTGGGCCTTTTTTTGGCCAAGTGTTCCCTCCATTTCTACTCATAGAATTCGCTGCGGTGACTAGTATGTTGGTGTTGGTTAACCACTTAAGGTTTTCTTGCCTCTACTTATGCGTTTCGGCAAAAGGCGGACATATGGACATCGCTGGGTGATTCAGTGGCTTGCTCAAAGAAGGCAGGCTTGAGAGGTCCTGGACCTTTTGACGGCGATAAGAGAAGGAGCGGGGTGTTTGCGCTGACCGTGGCTGGCGGAAGCATTTCAGCGGACTTCTGCGACCGCCCTCTCCGCCCTTTTTGGCTGACCCGTATTGACCTTCCCTTCGTCTTCCTCCTCGGTCAACTGTGAAAGCGCTCGCAAGCAATTTCTGCGAATACGACCAGGATGGATTCCGCAATGTTCGTCATCATTCATCATCATTATCACAGGTGACCTGGTTCGTCTGACTTTCTGCATCCAGAAGCTGCAGGCTACAAGCTTAGGGGCACTGCAATGGCGTTGCCGCCGGCCTGGGATTTTTTGCCGATTGTACGGGCTTCCTTCTCCTCCTCTGATGGTCAGTAACGGGCGTCAGGAGCCTGACATAAATCATCCTCTTGTTCTTTTAACATGCCTTCTGACCCCACCGCATTTTTGTCATCAAAGAGGTCTTCAGACCAATGGATATCACTAGTGGTGGTTACACGAGTTGACATGTGGGTGCTTCATGTTGGACGGATGCTGATGATGCTGATGACGACATTTGTGGACGTGTCTGCGAGGACGAGGAGGTAAGGCTGCTAGATGCAGGTTGCATTAACCATCTGAATGACAGATTGGGCGACGATGTTTCGTTTACTTAGTTCACAGGGCCCTGGTCCAGCGGATGTAGGCCTGACGGTCCTGGCTAAACTGACGATCCGCTTGCTGCGTGTTGTCGCCAGCACTGGATGGAGCTCCTTCTCTCCGTACCTCTAGACCTCCAGTGTACCCACCCTCTTTGCTCGCTATTACCACCTGTATTTCGTCCATGTTCAGAATATAAAAATTTAAGAAGGTATGAATAGTTTTGGAAAGTCTCTTATTAAAAGACGCATCACAGTATTCTCAAATCCCTCTAATCAAAACAATTGCTGGGATTCCAAATTTACTGCAAGGTGTCTATCAAACAAATTCTGGACCTGGGCAATCCAGTCCTTAAAAACAAGTATCTGTATGTTTTGTATAATATACGGTATTTTTTGCAACCTTTCAATTACCTGTGGTGAATATAGAATTGCTGTTTTAAGGATTTTCGTAGATGCTGCGTCAATGACACAGTGCTGGGTGCGCAAAAGTCAAAAAAAACACGTAACATGTTAGGTTTTGATATAATAAAACTTATTTTTGCCATCCTTTCATATTTCACCTGTGGTGAATATAGATTGCCTGTTTAGATTTACATAGATTGCTGCGTTCAATGAGAACAGTGGCTGGTGCGCAAAAGTCAAAAAAAACGTAACTGTTATGTTTTGATATATTAATCGGTATTTTTTGCCACCTTTCAATTCCACCTGTGGTGATATAGGAATTGCTGTTTTAAGATTTACTTAGATGCTCGTTCAATGAAAACAGTTGCTGGGTGCGCAAAAGTAAAGAAAACACGATAGATTGTTATGTTTTGATATAATAAACGGTATTTTTTTTTGCACCTTTCAATTCACCTGTGGTGAATATAGAATTGCTGTTTTTAAGATTTACGTTGATGCTGCGTAATGAACAGTGCTGGGTGCGCAAAGTCAAAAAACAACGTAGACGGTTATGTTTTGATATAATAAACTGTAGTTTTTGCACCTTTCAAATTCACCTGTGGTGAATATTAGAATTTGCTTGTTTTTAGATTTACGTAGTTGCTGCGTCAATGAACCAGTGCTGGGTGCGATATAAGTCAAAAAAAACTACGTAACTGTTATGTTTTGATATAATAATCGGTTATTTTTTGCACTCTTTCAATTTCACCTGTGGTGGAATATAGATTTGCTGTTTTAAGATTTCGTAGATGCTGCGTCAATGAACAGTGCTGGGTGCGCACTACAGCAATAAAAACACAGTAACTGTTATGTTTGATTTAATAATACGGTAATTTTTTGCAACCTTTCAATTCACCTGTGGTGAATATAGAATTGCCTGTTTTAAGTTACTTAGATGCCTGCGTCATTGATCAGTGCTGGTGCGCAAAAGTCAAAAAAAACACGTAAACTGTTTGTTTTGATATAATAAACGGTATTTTTTGCACATTTCATTTCATCCTGTGGGTGAAGATTGAATTGCTGTTTTATGAATACGTAGATGCTGCGTCAAATGTACAGTGCTGGGTCGCAAAGTCAAAAAACACGTAACTGTTATGTTTTGATATAATAAACGGTATTTTTTGCACCTTTCAATTACCTGTGGTGAATTAGAATTTGCTGTTTTAAGATTTTACGTTGATGCTGCGTCATTGATACTGTGATGGGTCCGCAAAAAGTCGCAAAAACACGTAACTGTTATGTTTTGATATAATAAACGGTATTTTTTGCACCTTTCAATTCAACCTGTGGTGAATAGTAGAATTGCTGGTTTTAAGATTTACGTAGATGCTGCATCAATGAACAGTGCTGGGTGCGCAAATAGTCAAAACAATAAAAACACGTAACTGTTATGTTTTTTGATATAATTACGGTATTTTTTGCATCCTTTCAATGTAACCTGTGGTGAATATAGATTGGCTGTTTTTAGATTTTCGTAGTTGTCTGCAGTCTATGATCTGTGTGGGTGCGCAAAAGTCCAAAATCACGTAACGGTTATGTTTTGATTAATATAAACGGTATTTTTTTGCTCTTTCTATTCTCACTTGGTGATTCTAGAATTGTCGGTTTTTAAGATTTACGTAGATGCTGCGCGTCAATGTTACAGTGCGGGGGCGCAATAAGTCAATAATTACACGTATCTGTGTTGCGCAAAAATACACGGTTAGTTTGGCAAAAACAACCTGTGCTGACTACAATGTATTGCTGGTTTGTAATTTAAGTGCGAAGGTGGATTCTATCTACTGTCACTGGTTGTAAGGGAGTTAAAATTGTAATCTTTCTGAAAATGGTACTGATTTAAAGTGGGTTTGGCTGCTTTCTCTTTTGATGTCCGGCTGGACTTGTTTTTGTTGTTTAGCCAACTAGTGTTGTGATGTGTCTTCCCTTTATCTGGTAATATGTGTGTCTTTGTGCTTTTGGGGTTGTTGTTAGTGTGGAATCAGTACAATGACTCACTAAGTCTTGGTGATACTTTATCCAGTGTTCTTATAGTTAGTGCTTGTCTGTGTTTCGCCGGCACGGGGCCCCCCCCCCCCCGCTCCCACCCCGTGAATTTTACAGCTCGGTAGATGCTGCTTTCAAAATTCTCTTGCTCACTACATAAAAACGTTCAAATATCTAATCTATAACTAAAGTGGAATGATCACAGCTCATAGTAGAGTTGCTCTGTGCTGAAATTAGTTCTAATTCTTGTGGAGCTGTAGCTGTTTGGCCACAGGCAGTGCGCATGTCCTATCCCTATGAGACGTGAGAGACACTGAGGCTGAAACAGAAACGTTGTTCTATGTAAAACGACGGTCATGTGATTTTTCAGCCATCGCAACCATTACACATCCAGTCATGACGTGCGCACACACATCTGTCACCCTGCTCTATTCTGTAATCTCATTTGCTGGCGCCCAAATTACAGGAAAGGCGCCGAAAAAGGCGCCGATCTTTATAGATGATGCACAGATTTTATACCTTAAATTATCGCATGATCTGGAAATTTTGATCACCATAAAAACCTTGCCGATTTCAACTTTGTCGATAAAAATCGCTCAACACTATTTAGCAAGCAACATATGACTATTGTAGGAACATTTTTTCAAAAAATAAGTGTCTCATTTTGGGGACATCAAGAGACTCCATGTAAACTACTTTCTGTCTTGCGCCTTAAACTCTGTGTGCACCATTAGCAGGAGCTGTCCAGCTTTCAGCAAAGTGTTAGAAGCCTTCAAGGATTTTTGCATTGGTAATGAATATCAGTGTAACTGGGGGAACTTCATGAAAGTGATGATATGCGAGACTGCAGCTGACACTGGGAGAGCAGGATTACAGCTGTGTAATAATATACTATTAGATTGCTTCTGAGACTTTGAAAGTTGGGTTACCACTTAATGTCATCCCTGTGGAGACAGTGAAAGTCAAGTTAAAGAGTGATGATATATTATGAGACTGCAACTGAGTGGAAAAGTTGGGTTAATGCATAGTAATGATTTATTCTGAGATTGCTGCGGAGACTGGAAAAGTTGGGTTACAACACATTGATGATGGGTTGTGAGACTACTGCTGAGATTAGGAAAGCTGAGTCGTATCTCTGCCCACCCAGGGCCCCAGAACTGTCCCTCAGGATCTAGGATGGTTGGGTGGGATGCAGACCAGTGATGATACATTATAAGACTAAAAGACATTGGATTTCCCAGCTTTCATGTAGACAGGACCTGTCTACTGGCTGACATTTCCATAGTACGTGGTACTGGGACTCTATGGTAGCATAACATGTTCTGTCTTCTTTAAGTAGATGACATATATGGGTGTAATTAGAGAAGGCTGGGCCCCATAGCAAGTCTTTCCATGGATCCCCACCTCCACCACCAGCTATGAAAATTTACTAGTACCTCTAAATAATAGTCAAACAGTTACTAAAGAATATAAGGTGAAAAAGTTCAACATAAATATTACCATCATACTGTTACAAAAAAACAATAAACTAAGACCAACATTCCCAAAAACACCACTACACAAAGACAAAAAATGCCGGCAGAACATATTTACCATTACATAGTGTCTGAATTATACCACATTACTATTATTGACTAAAGACCAATGAACGAAGACCAATGTTACCAACATACAGTGACCATATGGTGCTAGATACCAGTTGTACATAGGCACTCTGTAGATGTATGTGATTACAGTGCAGTTACATCCGCTGACTCACAAGAGATGTCTTCTCTGATGAGTCATTCACTTTCCCTTTTCTTTTCCACATCTCTATCTGGAGACAACTTCTCTCGGCCATGACTCGTTTCTAAAGAATTTTCCAAACAAATATCCTAAAATCCTCCCTTTTTAAACACCCCTCTTCCAGTTCCTCACTACCCATAAGGTGATACTTGGGTCTGATGCTGGCGTTATTGGGTGATAGGTGCAAGCTGGGTAAATAGGCAGGCAAGGCTCCAAGTCGGTAGGCAGGCAGAGCTCCAGGTAGGAATGTAGGTAGACTGCAAGGCTTCATATGGATAGAAAGACTTTTGTCCCACCATTAAGCTGTGAGTACGGCCTTGCATTTGTGTTTTCAAGCAATATCTAATTTTTCTGTGTTTTTTATTGTAAATTGCTAGTAAAGTTTGTAGGGGAACCCTTGAAGTGGGTTGCGACCTTGCGTATTTTGGCCACAATATCAACTAATACCACATGTTTGATATTTGTTCAGAATGTAGTTTTGATTTGTAATATTGAGCATAGGGTGTCAGTATTTTGTATGAAGTACTTGGAATATGCTGGGAAACCTGTTCAATCGAATAGTAAAGGCGTTGTCAATCGGTTGTAAGCCAGCATGGTGCACCACATGTACAACTGGCACTCTGTATAAGCTTTATGTATTTTCAATTGAAATACTACAAACCCCCCCAACCTCTCATCAGGGTCGTAACTAGAGAAGCCTGGGTCCTATAGCAAACTTTCAGATGGGGCCCCCTCGCCTGCTTCCTCGACCATGAACATTTACCGGGACCTCTTAAGTCATGCAGTTACTACATAATACAAGGAGTGATTACCTCACCATACATATCACCATCACACTGCTACCAAATAAATCCCACTATAGCCAGTCGAACATTACCAATAACACTACTACATATGGACCGGATTATACCACAAGAACACGAACACAAATTACCACCACATAGTGACTGAATAATACCCCTATACTATTACTGAATAAAGATCAATATTACTGCCATCTAGTGATATATGCCAGTGTACACAGGTGTCCTACAAACTGTATATTACCTCCATATAGTGACCATATAGTGGTAGACACCAGTGTACACAGACTGCAGACATATAAGTGATTACAGTGCAGTTACATCACAGGTAACGTTCCTCTGACGAGTCGTTGACTTTCCCTTGTGTTCTGCATACTGTACAGACTGTCATGACGACTTGTCCCTGCAGATTTGGACTCAAATATCTTAGAATCCTCACTTTACCAGCACCTCACTCCCTGCCCCCCACCTCTGTACAAACATCCCAGGGGAGGGAGAGCGGGTAAAGGCCATAGCTTAGAGGCCCAGTCTAAGCTAGGGGAGGGGAGGAACAGAGGATTCACCCACTGGAGACTGTGTTACAGCTATGGCCTGTACCCCACCGAATCCCATTAGATAGGTTGGTAGGCCCTAGGTAGGTAGGGGAGTAGGTTTGTGGTAGGTAGGCAGTAAATAGGCCCCAGGTAGGTAGGTAGGCAGTAGTTAGGCTGGTCTCAATTAGGTAGGTAGGCTACAGGTAGGTAGACTGGCACTAGGTAAGTAGTATTTAGGCCCCAGGTAGGTAGGTATACAGTAGGTGGACCACAGGTAGGCTGTAGGTGGGCCCCAGGTAGCTACGCTATAGGTGGGGCCCACATAGGTAGACAGGTAGGTAAATAGGCTATAGGGGGCACCAAATAGGCAGGCAGGCAGGCTTTAGGTAGGCTATAGGGACCATATAGGTAGGCATTTAGAGTTTAGGTAGCTATAGGGGGCAAAGTAGGTAGACAGGAAGGGTTTAGGTAGTTATAGGGAGCCATACAGGAAGACAGGGGTTAGGTGGGCTATTGGGGGCATATAGATAGGTAGGCAGCGTTTAGATAGTTATAGGGGCTCCATATAAGTAGACAGGAAGACTCCAGGGGGGCTATATAGGTAGGCAAGCTTTAGGGAGGCTATAGGGGCTATACAAGCAGGCTTTAGAGGGGCTATAAGGCTATACAGGCAGGCTTAGGGGGGCTACATAGGAAGGCTTAGGGGGGCTACATAGGCAGGCTTAAGGGGGCTACATAGGCAGGCTTGGGGGGGCAACATAGTCAGGCTTAGGGTGCTTTTATAGGCAGGCTTAGGAGGATGTATAGCCATGCTGGGGTGATGTATAGGCAGGCTGGTGGGTACATAGGCTGCCTATGGGATGTATAGGCAGGCTGGTGGTGATATATAGGCAGGCTGGGGGATATATAGGCAGATTTGGGGGTATATAGGTAGGTTGGGGGGATATATAGGCAGGCTGGTGGGTATATATTGGCAGCCTGGGGATGTATAGTCAGGCTGGGGGGAATATATAGGCAAGCTGGGGGGGCTCTATAGGCAGGCTGGTGGGTATATAGGCAGGCTGGTGGGTATATATAGGCAGGCTGGTGGGTGTACATAGGCGGGCTGGTGGGTATATAAGCAGGCTGGTGGGTATATATAGGCAGACTGGGGGTATATATAGGCAGGCTGGTGGGTATATATAGGCAGGCTGGGGGGTATATAGGCAGGCTGGGGCTATGTAGGCAGGCTGGGGGGGCTATTTAGGCAGGCTGGTAGGTATATATAGGCAGGCTGGGGGATGTATAGGCAGGCTGGTGGGTATGTATAGTCAGGCTGGTGGGTATATAGGCAGGCTGGGGGGTATATAGGCACACTGGTGTGTGTGTGTATATATAGGCAGGCTGGTGGGTATTTATAGGCAGGCTGGGGGGTATATATAGGCAGACAGGGTAGGTAAAATAAGAAATCACTTACTTACCTCCGTGACGTAATTACCTATATGACGTAATCGCGCCGCCCATGTGATCACTGTGTGTTGGCGGCTGCCGTCAGTGCAGCGCTGCCTTTGAACGCTTGTGCCGGAGGGCCCAGGCGTTTAGAGACAGGATGCGCCGGGCCCCTCAGCTCCGCGTCCGCCGCAGTGAACTGTTATGCTCACTGCCGGAGGGCGCAGAAGTGGCATTACCGGGGTAGCTGACGTGGTAGCTGCCCCAGGGCCAGGGCCCCCTAAGGGCCTGGGCCCTGGGGCAGCTGCTACGTCTGCTACGCCTCTTAAGAATAGTAGGTGTGTGAGTTGTTGTTTACCAGGATTTTTACACTTGAACAATCTCCCTTGCATGCTGGTTTGAACTAGTCTTATTCAATGTGCAGTTTTTTACTAAGAAATTGCTCCCACATGGATTTGTGTGCGAACAATTGCACATCAGTATCTGCAAATCTGCAACTTTTTCCATGTAGCTCTGTGGCTTTTATTGCCCTCTACTGAAAATAGCTTTTTGTCCAGTTATTGAGCTGTGAGTATGGCCTTGTTTCTGTGTTTTTAAGTAATGTGTCATTTTTCTGTGAAGGAAATAGGCAAGACCCAAGTGGGCAGGTAGGATAGGCACCAGATGAAAAGGCAAGCAAGGCACCATTTGAGTATGTAGACAAGGCCCTAGATAGATACATGGGCAGTGAGGACCCCAGGAGTGTTTCACGGCCCATGCCATGGTCGCTGAGATTTAAAGAGACAATAATGTTACTGTTTGATGATGTCTTCACATTGATTCTGACCTCAGGTTGTTGTCTGTTACCTGCATTCACTGACTCCTGGTTTCAGTATTTACCTATACTGCTGTTACCTGCCTCTTTGCCAGTCTGCTACCCGTCATTGGTTGCTACCTGACTGTGACCCTATAAGGGGATGCAAATATATATTTGTGTTAGTGGGTGTATTTACTTGAAGGTTATGGATAACGCTATGGGAGGTAATGGCCAGGTCCAGCGGGTTGCTGGACATGTGTATAGTTCTGTTGTGAAATAAAGAGAAGGGGAAGCCGGGGTAAACACCTCACTCACAAGGTGAGCAGTGTCCGGGAGAGGACACCGGTACAGAAGGCAGAAAGTGAAAGATGGGCAAGATAGGACGCTCAGAGGTACTAGAGAACCTTGGTAAGAGCAGGCCTGAAGGGTCGGTCCTGGACAGGGATTTTGGGTGAAGATACGCTCCCAGAGAGGAAGACTAAGGAGTGGCTACTGAGAAGGTCATATAGCACAGTGAGGGGGACTAAGAGAGAGAGAGAGTCCCTCATGAAACATGTGTGTGTGTTAAGAGCTGTACTGCTGCCTGGTGTCGTGGCCTGGATGATTATAACCAAGACAAGTGCCGTGAGTAAAAGCCAAAATTCCACTTAGCAAAGTGTTGTGTACAGTTATTTGTTGAATAGTCTCCAAAAAAATGGGAATCTCGCAAGAGAAAAGAGAGTGACTATTGATCACTATATTTACTATTTTGCCATAGGCAAACTTAAACTCTATCAGTTCTCAATCTATAAAACACTTAAACGTAACTTTTATTATGTATAACTCTTAACCTCGAAACACACTATTTAAAAACCTGATTTCTAACCTCTCAATTTATCCCTTTCTACTTCTGAAAAATAACTCCTTTTCTATTATCAAGTTTGGTGGAACCCCACCTATTAACAGGAAAGCCTTGTATATACAGTGATTTACTAAGGGATCCCAAGCATCCTACTTGGGCAATCATCCCTAATCTAATGGACATAAAACATATAAGGTTCATTCTGGCAACTGTTCATTCTGTCCATTTATATGGAAAACTAAAAAAATTGTTAATCCCACTGATAAGAGAAGATTTGAGATAAGACAATTCATTAATTGTAAAACCAGAGGGGTGATTTATTGGGCTATGTGTACTTGCCCCAAGATTTGTGGGAAAAAAATACAGGAGTTTTGTCGTCGGATCTCGAAACATCTGAGTACTAGTAAAACTAGAGGTGACACCACCCTAGCGAGACACATTTTGGAGGTACATAATGGTGAAATAGAGGTGCTAAAATTTTGGGGCATCTGTGTGAAAAATCTAGGGGAAAGAAAGGGCGATCTGGATGTAGTTTTGTTGCAGGAAGAGGCAAGATGGATATACAGACTCAATACATTGAACCCCAATGACATAAATGAAGGCTTTTCATTTTCAGCATTTATTTAATCCTGCGGATTCCCTATATAATTTTTGAAGAAACATAATATATGTGATTAAGTACGGTCAGTGGTACATAGCATGGTTGAATATATGACTATAGGAGCATCAGAGTTCACATAGGATTTTTTTTTTCTCTCTCTTCCCCCATCTTCACCCTGCTTCCTCTGCCCCCACCTTGTCCCTCATTTTCCCTGTGTTTTGCAATGATGATAGGTATTGATCACATGAGGCCATAGTTTCTATTTAACAAATTGGGATATATGTATATTGTTTCTGTGCATGAAGAGTTTGTTAGCAACTGAATCATATAATATATACACTTGCGTTGCTATGATGAGACGCAGCTCGGGAGTAGATTACCATCTATTTATGTATACATCTATTTATGTATAGATTTATTGTTTCTACTCACTGCGTAGATTTTGTGCTAATTTTAAATACAATATATGCAATACAAATGTATGCAAATACAATAGAGCATGAATGTACTAACATTTTTGTATACTCTCATTGTAACGTAATGAATTAGGTAACTAGCCGTGATCTGTAAGAAAGAATCTTTAATGGGGTAGGTGGGGGGGTTGAAGTTGCGGGAGGGGAGTGGGCTAACCATAGGGCCTGTAGCTTTATTAATATGAATATGTATATCATATATAGAGGAGAAGTGGATTATGGGAAGAGACTAAGACAATAGTGTCCAGTACATTGGAGTCTGTATTCCCAATGAATATGCATATTAGACATGGAGGAGAAGGGGTTCATGGGAGGTGATAAAGCTGGTAGTGTGCTGTGGAATGTAACACCTATTCTGCTTAGTCCGTTCTAGGTGAGCCACGCAGACGCAATAATATGAGAGAAATTGGACGGAAGTCCATCACAGTCAGGGCAGATATCTCCATTGATACAGTACGCGGGCGGCATGGTAAGATAGAGTGCAAGCCCATTATGGAGATGGTGAACTTGTCTGAGGATTGTTGTTTATGGGAGCATGGTGGCAGTGGCAGCACATAGTATCAGTATGCATGCAGGAGAGCAAAAGGGGAATGGGTTTTGTGGATTCTCTGATGGCTAATTGGTGAGCACCTGAATAGGGTGTGTACCTAACATGATATAAAAGGAAATGAGCTTAGACCACATGGGACCGGACCTCTAACCCCTGATGAAGCCAGTTTAGCTGGTGAAACATGTTGGGGAGGTCAGGCATGACATTTTAAATTGTGATTTCTCACCTCTGTCTACAAGTGTCACCCGCTGCAGAGGGTATCACAAGGAAACCTTATATATTTTATGTCCATTAGATTAGGGATGACTGCCCAAGTAGGATGCTTGGGATCCCTTACTGGAGTTAGTAAATTACTGTATATATAAGGCTTTCCTGTTAATAGGTGGTGTTCCACCAGACTTGATAATAGAAAAGGAGTTATTCTTTCAGAAGTAGAAAGGGATAAATTGAGAGGTTAGAAATCAGGTTTTTAAATAGTGTGTATAGAGGTTAAGTGTTATACATAATAAAAGTTACGTTTTAGTGTTTTATAGATTGAGAACTGATAGAGTTTAAGTTTGCCTACGGCAAAATAGTAAATACAGTTATTTGTTGGAAACCAGTACATCGCACAAGTAACATCTACACATCCAATGCTGCACCTCTGCCCACAATCAACAAACTTCAAGGGTGGTTTTCAAGGGCAACAATTGGTGTGTAGTGTCGCTGCCACCCTGTAACAACCTGATATCTCTGCCTTTTCTGCTGCCCCACGTCCGCCATCTCAACTGTCACCATGAGTAGCCACGTCAGGAGTAGCGACCTGGGGTTTTGCCGCAGTTAAGTCCTTGCGACAGGCTCCAGTGAATTCCGGGGGCCCTTTAAACTCTGCTCCCTGGCATGGTTGCATTTCCATAGTCGCAGGCACGTCCATTTACTTCCTTACCACAGTGGGCACCTTGGTGTCCTCATGAGCTCAGCTTCCTGTCCATTCCTTCTGCTTGCTACATATCTTAGAGTGCACTCTAGGATGCGTGCACATGCACCCGTCCTGATTTAAAGAGTCAGCGTCCACCACCCAGCTCTCCCAGGATCTTTATCTATATGAGTGCTCCTTCCACAATCCTCAGTTCCTCAGTTGGTAGTTTGGTGGTGCACCTTGGTGTGTCTACTTGCTTTTGGACAATTCTTCTGTTTGCAATTTCTGATATTGATCTTGGCTTTCCTGACTCATTTACACCTGAACCCTGCATGCCCTAACCTTGTGCCTAAGTCCTGTTTACCCTCTGCGTGTTCCATGACTATATCCGTACGCACCACGCCTGCCCGCCAGCTGTCACCGTGAGTGACCACATCAATGGTAGCCACCTGGGAGTCCCTGCAGTGAACTCTCTGACAGAATGATCCCTTTAAGGTGATTTTGAAATCACCTTCTTAGTTACTCAGATGGCAGAACGTTTTTGGAATTGGCAACCGTTGTGGCCAGGTTAGTGGCACAAGTCCAAACCATAGTAAACATGCACAGATAACATTAATGAGTTCCGCATGTCTTTCAAATCATTTTACCTTAAAAAAAAAGTGAACGCTAACAGAAACAAATTATGTTTCTATTTCATTTTATATAAACAGATTGATTGTTTTCTATATATTTTTATACCCTAATAGTTTTTATGTGAAAATCTTGGTAACTCAGTGAGCACATGACATGAATTTTTTATGTGGCTTTGGAGCTGCCTGGTGACCTTCACCAGGGTCAATGTTTCTTACTGAAGGAAAGGGAGTTTGAGCTGTGTCACCTATCACTGCTACCATTCACAGTCTCATTTATCTCAGTCACTTCATTGTCAGCTATTGTTGTTGGCCATTATAAACACAGTTCTACTGCTATGCTTTACCAGCCCTATAGAATAGACATCATGAATACGTTAATGCCATTTATTTTTCCGGGGAGAATACAAAATACTTGTTTTTGCTTAAACTCCTCATGATCTGCACTAGCCAAAAAAAAAACATACACTAGTATTTTCTTAGAATACTGGACCTATCCTTCCTATTTATAACTCTTTCCAGTTCATGCTCAGAGTATTTAAAGAAATATCGTTGTAGTATCTCTCTGTTTTGCCTTCAGAAAATTCTGATTGAGACTAAAGGGTTTATCTATGTCTAGACAAAACAAAACACACAGACAGCAACCAGCAGCACTCTGCGGATGCTAGCATAAAAATGTAGCAAAATTTAGCATAACCATCCTTGATTTCATGACTTTCTGTGTTATCTGTTCTTAGATCAAGTACAGACCATTGAAAAACATTCAAAAAGTTGAGATAATGCTCTGTGCCGTGATGTCATGGTGTATTATCTGTCAATTATATTGTTGCTAGCTATGTACAGATAAACACTGAATATATGAGATACTTTAAATTGCACCACTGCTACATCTGATATGCATCAAAGGGCTTGTCCATTAAAAAAAATTAGGATGGTCCAAAAGAAACTTACCTAGTAGTCCCTAACTGCTGCTAATTTGTAAACACTGATAATCTGCTTTTCTTGACCTGCTACACTGGAGAGGCTTGTCCTCCATAGAAAGTGAATGAAGCACAAGCCTCAACTTTGTGTCGGGAGGGAGTGGGGGGATGGTATGTAAGTATCTTTTCTCGTTTGGACCACCCCAGCCCCAATACAGTGTAATATTTTTTAATGGAAGAGAAGAATGGCATCCAGCGTTCATCGAATATAATTTTATTTTATATCAGAGATAAAACAATAGAGACCCATAGCACCAAGGCTAACGCGTTTCAGGCCACGTGGACCCTTAATCATAGCATAGCAAGTCCGTACGTCTTCGATCGGGTAAGCTGGTGTTTCTATATGAACTTTAAATATTTTTAATGGACCTGAATGATGCAGGGAGGTCAACAGGTGCTCAGGTCAGAGAGAATATATATATATATATATATATATAATATAATTATATAATATATATATATATATATATATATATATATTTATTTTTTCAAATACATAGTACAGTAACTGGAAGGCCTTCTTATTTTAGTAAAAGGCCTAAAATGGACGCATGTCTTCATGGTTACAGACTACAACCAAACCTGCAGCCATACTCCCTTTCATCATTCCTCTACTTCTTGCTAAACTACTGGCAATATGTTACAATTTTTTCAGGGATTCTTTTCGAATCTGTGAGAAAAACTCTTACTATTCCATTGTGTAAAGTCAGAGGTAGAGTGTGGTGCACTATGAACCCTTAGCTTTTTCTGAGCACTGTTGTAAGGGTCTGTATATTATATTTGTTGTAAGTCAAGCATATGATGCTTCAATTTCATATTTTCTGTAGTTCAAACACTATCAAGATACAAAGGAAAATTCTCAGAACTCACAATGTAAAATACAAAACAGAGGACGACATTAGCAGATGCAAATTCTTTCTACAAAACTGTACATTCAGCCAAGGTTATTGGTTCACTTCACTGGTTCACAAAGAGAAGAACAATGATGGTTTAATAATGAACTCATTACTAAATGTAATCACAGGAAGTTTTCTCATCTCTGCTTTGTTGATGATGTATATTTGTGCCTTATGTTGTTATTGCATAGCAGTATTAAACTTATTATGTACTGACAACATATGATATGATTGATGGTCAGTCACTTTCTACTGTATGTTAAAACTGGGTTGCTGAAGTTGAAGATTGAGAACAATCGAGAGAATTTATGCTTGAAGCATATGTTGAAAAAGTACTCACTCCCCTGTGACAGTCTTTTGGGAACCAGCTGTGGCCTTGATCTCGCTCCGGATGCCTTCGGCTGAATAAGGCAATAACATAGAAAAGAGCTTGCTTCCAAACAAATGGTGCAAGCATGCAATGGTCCAGCAGATCATAAAATAGGCTACTTTATTAGAAAACACGTCTATCCACAGCAAACATAGAGCATGAGTTACCACGCTAACGCGTTTCAGAGAAAATCCATATTCACAGAGAATTTATAGCCCCCTCCCATTTTCACCATTTTTCATAAGCAAGGTTGAATCACACAAATGATGTTTGGTAGAACTGAATTTGTCAATTAGCAATCTGATGCCCCATACTTTATAATTAGTGATAACTGACTTAAAGGGGGTTGTTTGCTTTGAACAATCTGTATTTGTATGGATGGTGCAACAAACTATTAATCTGTAGGGATACCTAGAAGCAATGGCTAAATTTATCTGTAGTGCTACCACAATGGAATTAACTGTACACAGGGCCCATATACAGTGGGTTGCAAATGTATTCATACCCCTTGAACTATTCCTCATTTGTAAATATTACAGCCACAAACAAATATATTTTATTGATATTTTATGTGATCTAGCAACACAAAGTAGCAAGTATTTGTGAACGATAAAGAAAATGATACCTGCTTTTCCAAATTATTACAAATGAAAAAATTAAAAAGTGTGGTGTGCATATGTATTCATCCTCCTGTTCTCTGATACCCCTGAACAGGGCCGCCAATAGTGGGGTACAACCAGTACACCCGTACCGTGCCCGGCCAGACTGTGAAGCAAGGGGGGCCCGCCTTCGTCGGCAGGTACCGCCCCCTTGCTCCACACTAATGGAAGAGAGAGCAGACCGCAGGCCTCCCTACCATATCAATCAGCTGTGCTGAGTGTCAGAGTCCAGGGAGAGGGGGGGGACCGCGCTGCTGTGCATTACATCTGTTCAGTGTCACTTACTTCAGCTTGCATCCTGTGCATGGAGCAGTCGGCCCCTCCCCCCTGCTCTCTCTGGCTGTGGGTGTGACATCACTGATCTGCCTGGGGCCGGTGGTTGCTGGGGGTGGGGCCGACTGCTCGGTGCACAGGATGCTGCCTGCAAGCTGAAGTAAGTGACACTGAACAGATGTAATGTAAAGTTATTGTGTGCATCTCAACCTGCAGCACAGCCCTCTATTTCCACCACAGGGATGCCAGGCCTCGTCCCAGTCCTGTGGGGCCCCACTCAGGGCCCCTGGGATTTGGGGGGCCCCACTCAGGGCCCCTGGGATTTGTGGGGCCCCGCTTAAGGCCCCTAAGACCTTAATTGTGGCCCCACTAATCCCAAGGGCCTTGAGCGGGGCCCCCAAATCTTAGGAGCCTTGAGTAGAGCCCCACAAATCTTAGGAGCCTTGATTTGGGCCAAACTAATCCCAAGAGCCTTGATCGGGGCCCCCAAATCTTAGGAGCCTTGAGCAGAGCCCCACAAATCTTAGGAGCCTTGAGCAGAGCCCCACAAATCTTAGGAGCCTTGAGCAGAGCCCCACAAATCTTAGGAGCCTTGAGCAGAGCCCCACAAATCTTAGGAGCCCTGAGCAGAGCCCCACAAATCTTAGGAGCCTTGATTTGGGCCAAACTAATCCCAAGAGCCTTGATCGGGGCCCCCAAATCTTAGGAGCCTTGAGTAGAGCCCCACAAATCTTAGGAGCCTTGATTTGGGCCAAACTAATCCCAAGGGCCTTGAGCGGGGCCCCCAAATCTTAGGAGCCTTGAGCAGGGCCCCCCAAATCTTAGGAGCCTTGAGCAGAGCCCCACAAATCTTAGGAGCCTTGATTGGGGCCAAACAAATCCCAAGGGCCTTGATCAGGGCACCCAAATCTTAGGGGCCTTGAACGGGGCCCTGCAAATTCCAGGGGTCTTGATTGGGGCCCCCAAATCTTAGGGGTCTTGATCAGGGACCTGCACGGGCCATTCAAGCCCCCTGGGATTTGTCGGGCCCCTCACCATCCCTGTGAGGCCCCGCTCAAGGCCCCTCACCAGACCTGTGAGGCCCTGTTCAAGGCCCCTCACCAGACCTGTGGTGAGAGGAAGCCCTTGAATGGGCCCCACACAGCGGGGGGGAGGTAGGGAAACTTGAGTGGGGCCCTACTAAATTTTCTTCAATGTGGGGCCCCACTCAAGTTCTCCCTCTACCAACAGGTGGGACTAATACCTGGCTACCTACCTACGTGGGCCCACTATCTACCTACCTACTGTTGTGGCAGCTTTTGCCTATCAAGATCAACCTTTCTTCCACGATCGAAAATAAAGAAACAGTGTACACTGGATTCTTAGATCAAATCAGATAAGAACAATTTATTAATCCTCCATAGCTCTTTTTATATGGTTAGGTGATGAGATGATTTCACTTCTAACCAATCACAGATAAGCCAAAATCTTATAGGATGTACATTTTAGACCAATCAGAACAGATAACGTCATTACTCATTAGAATATGCTGACCAGCCCATCAAGAATTGGCAATAACACATAATTTCAATTATTAATCCCTAATGACGTTAGACACAGATCAGATATTGTACAACTGGAGCACACGGTGACCCAGTATCTCTCATTCTTTTGGGGTTATGTACATCTTATGATTTAAAAGTCAACATATTACATCTATTCAGAATAAAAAGCATATGAGATTCATTAAATGTGGGTTTTAATTTGTATGTGTGTATAAATCACGATGACCTTTTTATCTAGTGCAAGTGTACTTTGAACTGAGCAGAACAAACTTGATATGTGTGTTTTATCAAGGTTCAGATCATCTTGTTTTGCCAACCTAAAATAACAGTGAAAACAGGCATCTATAGATTCATAAAAATGGCTGACAGTAAATTAAAAAATGGCTTCCTTAATTATCAATTCAGATGACAGTTATCCCTATTCCACTTCATCTACAGGGGACCCTATACAATTAACGACCAGTGCACCAAAGGGGTAATTATTACAATTTGGGGCACTATGGATGGGGAGGAAGTTTGTACATAGGGGGTGGGCACCGGTGGGATTACGATAAAGTGAGGAGTCTCAGGTGTTTATGTTGTGAATTCTGCAGGGACGAGTCATGGCCGGGAAAAGTCCTCATGGTGGTCTGGACCTGAAGGAGAAGAAAAGGGAAAGAAAGCGACTTATCAGATGTCACCTGTGAGTCACTAAATGTAACTGCACTGTGTTAACTTATATCTGCCACATGTATGAAAATTGTCTAGATGTAGGACTTTCTTTGTTGCCCACAGCAACCAATCAGGGCTCATAACAACCAATCAGAGCGCCCCTTTCATTTCATATAGTGCTCTGAAAAAATGAAAGGGGCACTCTGATTGGTTGCTTTGGGCAACAAAGTGAGATTTTGGCCTAGACAGGTTTCATACATGTCCCCCTATATTTTCACTGTATGGTGGTAATATTGGCGTTATTGTATTGGATTATATTCAGTAACAGTATTGTGGCATTATTCTGCATCTTTATGGTGGTTATGTGGTGAAGTTGCGGTATTATTTCATCTTTGTATATTGTTTCTATTGGTGATATCGGCCTTAGTACACTGGTTTACTCAGTAACATTATAGGGGTATTAGTCACCATATGTAGTGATATACGGCGGTATTATTTGGTCTTTTGTTTGGTTTTATTGTTCTTGGTATACTGGTTTGGTCAGTAACATTATAGTGGTGACGTGGTGATCATGCAGCGGTATTTGCTGGCCCTTGTATACGTATTGATCCACAAAATATAAACTGTATAAATTCAACAAGAACTAAATCCAAAAACAATGGCGCAATTGCATTTTTTTTTTCTGGGGTTGAGTAACAGGGGTTGCTGGGCGGGGTTGGCTGGGGCGGGATTGATAGGGGCGGGGTTGTAAGGGGGCCCAGGCGCTTTAGCTGTAGGGGGCCCTGAAATTTCTGATGCCGGCCCTGCCCCTGAATAAAATCCACTGTGACCAATTGCCTATAGAAGTCACCTAATTAGTAAGCACCACTGTATGTAATTTATTGTCAGTATTACTACAGCTGTTTTGTGGAGGCTTTAGAGGTTTGTTGGAGAATATTAGTAAATAAACTGCATCATGAAAACCAGAGGAGCTGGAGGAGTTGCAGAGCTCCACAGATCAGGTGGTAGAAGCTGTCCACAGGACAAATATTAGTTGTGTACTAAACAAATCTGGACTTTATGGAAGAATGGCAAGAATGAAGCCCTTTTTGAAAACAAGCCATAAGAAGTCCGGTTTGTAGTTTGCAAAAAAATATGTAGGGGACACAGCAAGCACATAGAAGAAGATGCTCTGGTGAGATGAGACCAACATTGAACATTTTGGCCTAAATGCCAAAGACCATGTTGGAGGAAAGCCAACACTGCACATCACCGTGAACACGCCATGGTGGTGGCAGCATCATGCTGTGAGGATGCTTTGCTTCAGTAGGGAATGGGAAGATGGTCAGAGTTGATGGGAAGATGGATAGAACTAAATGCAGGGCAATCCTAACGGAAAAGCTGTTAGAAGATGCAAAAAACTTGAGCCTGGGGAATAGATTCACCTTCCAGCAGGACAGTGACCCTAAACATACAGACAAAGCTACAATGGAAGGGTTTAAATCAAAGCATTTTCATCTGTTAAAATGGCCCAGTCACAGTCCAGACCTAAATCTCTTAGAGGATCTGTGGCAGAACTTGAAAGTTGCTGTTCACACATGTTTTCCAACCAATTTGACTGGGCTACAGCTATTTTGCAGCTGGTAGATACAACCCCCAACAGACTGCAGCTGTCATTGCAGTTAAAGGTGGGCCTACAAATCATTGACTCAGGGGGGCTGAATACATATGCACATCACACTTTCCCATTTTTTAATATGCAAAGTTGCATTTACTTTACTTTACAAATTCTTGCTACTTTGTGTTGCTCAATAAAAGAATTCAAGTTTGTGGCTGTAACATTTACAAATGAGGAACAGTTCAAGGAGTATGAAGACTTCCTTCTTACAGCAGCGCTGAAACTGCTGTAATCCCAGGTGTTGACTAATACACTCTGTATATACACAAAAAAAATTGCAGTTCCCTCTTCAGGTAAGATTATGTTAGTAAAGAACCTTTATTGATTTAGCTGTTCCTGTGGCTGACATAGCTAGGGGTTGAGTCTTTTTTTACTCTTCCCCAAATTGAAATTAATGGAATATGAACCCGTGAGTGAATAAATCTTGAAACAGCACAATGGCAGGGTAAAAAACTTTTCCCAGTAGAAGGCTATAAAAGCCTCAGTGCTACATGGTAGAAGTTACACAGGTGCAGAATACTGATAGACAATTGGTATCCATGAGGGAGCCAATTGTTTAGTACAAAACTGCATATTGGATAAGAACAAGTTCACACCAGTACACAGAAGAGCTGCAGTACCATTCAAGGGAGATTATTCAAGTCAATAATACTGATAAACAACAACTCACACACCTACCATCCCTAAGACCCTGCTGCCAGCATCACAATTGCACAAAGGCCAAGAAATTGTGCCAGTCATACAGTAATGTGTGGAGCACCATGCTGACTTACAACCAATTGATGACGCCCTTGCTATTTGATTGAGGGGGTTGCCCAGTATCAGGGCCGCCATTAGGGCAGCACAACCAGTACTGCTCTACAGGTCCCGGCCGGTCTGGGAAGCCAGGGGGGGTTTCACATATCCTTGCAACACACATACACTTAAGATGAATGGCAGGGCAGGGAGAGCTGTGCCCCTGCCATACATAGCTGAGCAGGATGGAAGTGATGTCATCGCGCTGCCTGCTGAGTTTCCTATCCTAGGCCCCAAGCCTAAAGCAGCAGGTTTGGGGCCGGGAACAGATGGAGACGCCGGGGGAACGCTATTCTACATACAGGGGTGCACTAAACAAAAGGGGGGCTATTCTACCTACAGAGGTGCCCTAAACTATAGGGGGGCTATTATACTTACAGAGGTGCCCTAAACTACAGGGGGGGTATTCTACCTACAGGGGTGCGCTAAACTACAGGGCGGGCTATTCAACCTACAGGGGTGCCCTAAACTACAGGGGGGAGCTATTCAACCTACAGGGGTGCCCTAAACTACAGGGGGGGCTATTCAAACTTCAGAGGTGCCCTAAACTACAGGGGGGGGTATTCTACCTACAGTGGTGCCCTGAACTGCAGGGGGCTTTCGCTACTGAGGGCCTATTCTACACAGGCTGCCCCTGAGCTCAGGTGCCCTAAGCTACAGCGGGCCTTTCTACCTCCAGGCGCCTTTCACTACAGGTGCCCCTATTCTACCTACCGGGGGGGCCCCTATTCTACCTACAGGGGGGCTGTCATTCTACCTACACGGGACCCCAAGCTACCTAGCACCGGGGCCCTGTTGACCTACATACTGGACGGGGGTCCCCGAATCTATCTGCCTACTTAAACCTTTTGAGGGGGCATAATACCAGGTGGTTATTACCATTGGCCATAAATGGGGAGTTTGCACATAGGGAGGGCACTCGTTGGGAAATTAAAAAAGTGAGAATCCAGTGTTGTGTTGTACATCACAGGGACAGTAGTGGATTGGAGAAATCGTCATGGAGGTCTGACCGAATAGAGAGAAAGAGAAAGTGAACACAACAACAAGAGCTGTCCTGTGAGCCTAAGTAAGTAACTGTTTGCAAAGCACCTATGTACCTGTATCTCCACTTTAGGGTCACTGTATGAGGAATATAGTCTTGGTAATGGTTTACATAACAGTATGCAGTATTATTCAGTCTTATTATGGGAGATATGTGGTAATATGTGCGTATTATTAGGTGCTCGTATATTGTTTTTGTGATTGCTTGGTATCTGTAGTCAATAACATTATGTGGTGCTATCAGTAAATGGTAGTAAATATTGCGATTATTGGTCTTTGTATATTGTTGCTTGGCAATATTGGTCTGGGATACTGGTTGTCATAAACATAAGGACATGTGTATTATGTGAGTATTGCGACTTGTATACGAACTGAGCCAAAAATACATTATACTGTACTTAAAATCCACAAGAACTGAATCAAAAAACAATGGCGCAATTGCATTTTTTTCTTGTGACCCCAGAAGCAATTTTTCCTCTTTCTGAGATGAGAATAGGGGCCAGGATGGGCTCCATCGGGTCCTCCGGGGAGGGTGAGTGTGGGCGGAGCAGGGGGAGGTTGAGTCAGCCGGAGGGCGGAGCCTGGGATGGAGCGGGGGGCACAGACGCTCCAGATGTATGGGCGCCAAAATCTCTGATGGCGCCCCTGCCCTGCATATTCCAAGAGCCCAATACAAAATACTGACACCCTCTTGTTCTCAGGATTACAGTGCAAAACTGTATCATGAAAAACACTAAACATTAAGTATTAATTAGGTATTAGTTAACATTTTTGCCAAAATACGCAAGCTCGCAAATCGCATCAATGGTCCTCATCGTTTTGCAAATCCCTACGACTACTAACTGAGTTAAACTAAAAAACAGAAGAAGTACTAGTTGTTTTCTAACTCTGGAGGACCTTTTTTATGTTGAGCTACATATCCAAAGAGGGTTACTGGAGGCACAGTAATATTTAAAGGTGTTATCTGGGATTTTCAAGGGATGGCCTTGTGTAGGTCATCCTTGGACACCCACTGAACAGTGGGAAGTGGCACTCACTGTAGTTTTCTAGTCTCTTCACCTCAATATTTTGCACAGATATTCATAGTTACATAATTACTAGGGTAGAGAAAAGACATATTTATATTAAGTTCAACAAATGGTGGGGAGAAAACGTTAATGAAGAGAGAGGTATGGGAAATTTTAAAACTTTGTTTCCGCTTATTGATGCAAAATATAGAACCCTTAAGATAGAAACCAATCAATTGCAAATTTTAATGCCAGAAAACTCCTGTCCAATATTTAAGTAAATGTACTTTTAGTTCTAATTAAAAGCAAACTCAGAGTAAGTTGTACAAATGACAATGTCAGCTTCAATGCATACTGTGATTAAACACATTATGCATCCTCTATGAGCTTCTGCTTCAGAATCAATATGCACCTTTAATAATGCTGATTATCATTATAACCAGTTCTGTATGGCAATGCTTTTTGATTGAGTCTTCAAATGAAGTAATTGTTGTGTTTCTCATGACATGCAGAGTAAAGTCTTAAAAAAACAAATGATACAATGCAATTACACATCATTAAAACTTTTGAAATCAATAATACTGACAGCAATGAACTGAGAAAATGAATGTTGTGACCTTTTTATATGTATAGAGTCATACTTAATGACCCAAAGTTTCTAACAAACATTAAGTTACCACCTGTGCAATTGATCAGAAAAAATCTGTAAAGCAGAAGTTTTTATCTCTTTAGTCTATTATTACATCTCACACTATTTTGTCAAATTAAATAATGACCTTTACAGAAATGGGAACATGATATGTTGAGAGAGAACAACAAAAATTATGTAGAAAAAGTACTTTAAAACATGTGGCTAGCTTCTAGTTTAAGAAAAAACATTTCTGTCTAAACTATTAGATCTATTATAATGAATTAGATTTTAATTTAAATTTCCTGATTGTCCACGTAGGAGAAAAAAGTTAACATGGGTAACAAGATGAGGCAGATGCATTGTTATGGTTTTTTTTGGCATTCATCTGCCTTTTACTTACTGCCTTTTATTTACTGATATTAAAACATATAGAATATGCTTGATTTGATACTCTTTCACTAGTCGGTGCTTTGTGACAGAGCATGTAGAAACTTAAAAAAAAGCGGTATCAGGTGTGCACTTTAGAAAAAAGGAGCAGATGTTATGTGTCTTATTAGCTCACCTTGTTAGGTTGTGCAACAGGCAAAACACTATTTAAGGCAGCATAAGAAAATGTAGATGGGTACAGCAGGCTTCCCCTCTTCCACACGCAACTGCAAAAAAATAGCAGAGAAAAACATAGAGATAAGACACAACAAAAAAGGAAAATAGGCCATACCCCAACTGTAATGTGTAAGCAAGTCCACATCATAATTTCTTTAGGACAACATACTTCTTTATCTTAATGCGTTTCGGGGCTATTTACATTCATCAGTCAGGAGACTAAAATACATAAAACATTTTTTCAGCACAAATACAATAAAAACAAACTAAACCACATCTATCAATAAATAGCTTAACACAAAAGTTAAAAATGAAAACTTTATAGGTCTATATTGGAATTCAGCATTTCAAAATAATACACTAAGGTATAAACAATAAAATAATGCCTCAAGAAATAAACCATAAAACACAGTTAATACAAATAGAGCGTTGGCATACAAAAATAATAAATGAATCATATGAATAGATTAACTATAAAGGAGTAGGAATGCAAGCTTGCTCACAGGATTAGTCCAAGAAGGACTACGACAGCTGGCTGGATTAAACAGTTTATTCCCAAAACATGTGTTACTGAGACCTTGCCCTAATACTGTAAAGAAGTGCATTGCCTCAAAATATTCATAGTGTGGACTTCATAGTTATAAGATACTATTGGAGCATGGCCCCTATTTCTCTTCTGTTGTGCTTTGTCTCTTTCTAACTGAGCAAAAATTCCCATCACTTACTAGTTAAAATATCTGTGGCCTACTGATTCATTTAGGAACTCAGTTTGTTTTACTACTTTGCAAAGTTATCAATTTCTTGCTTTGATAAAATAAGACTTTCAAATTCTTAGTCAGGTACAGTGCCATGAAAAAGTCATGGTTCCTGTCATGATGTAGTCTGTTATTGCCACTGTCACGATTATACATCTCCATTCTAAGGCCTCGTTCACACGGCTTATTTGGGCGCGGATTGGAGCCGTACTGTGCGCCGGATTTGCGCTGCAGTACGGCTCCAATCCGTCCCTATAATTACGGTAATTCACAGTTCTCATAGAGAACTGTGGATTCCGTCCTCCTTCCCGCTCGGCAAATCCGCCGCAGGGGGAGAAAGTGACATGCACATTATTACGCGCGTACGCGCCGTGAATAATGCATGTCTATGGGGCCGGCGGCAGCTCCCCCCCGCGCCCCCCGTCCCCCCTTATTCAAGCCGTAACTGCGGGCGAATTCCGGCCCGCAATTACGGCTTGAATATTCCGTGTGAACACTGCCTTATTCTCCATTTAGTTATTTCTATTTAGAGATTGCCATTTGTGATTTGATGGAGTCTTTTGAAGGCCATATATTATTAGTGTCAACTTCTTCAGGATCCTTCAACCATGAAATAAGTTTTAGGAACCCCCGTATCACATTTGTATTTTGTAATAGGTCCTTGAGTATAGTGACCATGCATGTGCATAACTCGATATCTCATTAATCCTGTGACATCTAACAATGTATCTATCCATTAATGATCCAGTGGCTACTTCCAGTCCACTCATGCAAATACAGTAGTATCCCAGCAGTTTAACCCTTTTGGATGCTGCAGTCAAAACTGATAGCTGGAACCACTCCATCACCTTATTGTTGTCCCTGCAATGTAATCATAGCATACAGATGGGTTACTGTAGCAGTTGGGGGCCTAACAAAGTTACAAGAGCTTCACTTATATTCCAAAAATGCAACAAAAGATAGCTCAATGCTGGATTTGTTTTATACTTCCTGATTAAAAAATATTATAAAAATAAATCACAAAACCACAAGTACTCCAAAAGCATGCCATTGGAAATCACAACTTTTGTCGGCATCCATTTTGTGAAGGGCATTATGGGTGTGGATTAACTCTGTTACTTTAAGAATATTTGAAATTTTAGGATACTGTTCAGCTGTGTGTATATGAGGATTAACTATTTGTGGCTATTATATAATGTGAACATGGCATTTTTCACCAGTTTGTTCCTGAGCTGCTGGGTGGAGACTAGCTGGACTAGCTGCTATGATTTCTCCCATACATTGCACAGACATCTCCTGTTTCTCTTTATCATACCCTCATGATGCATATATTATAGAGCAATACCAAGCACTGCATGCAGTGAATAAAGAACAAGGGTGAAATATCACACTTACTAGAGCCTTCTCTGGGTACCTTCCATTATAGCCCACTTGGTCCTTTCTACAATACAGGCTAGGGTTAGCGCTGGATATCGACCTCCTTAAAATTTTACAGCTGTAAAGTTTTCATTCCATAGATTCTACAATACAGGCAATACAGTAGGGGGAAAAGGTATTTAGTCAGCCACCAATTGTGCAAGTTCTCCCACTTAAAAAGATGAGATAGGCCTGTAATTGACATCATAGGTAGACCTCAACTATGAGAGACAAAATGAGAAAACACATTGTCTGATTTGGAAAGAATTCATTTGCAAATTATAGTGGAAAATAAGTATTTGGTCACCTACAAACAAGCAAGATTTCTGGCTCTCACAGACCTGTAACTTCTTCTTTAAGAGGCTCCTCTGTCCTCCACTCATTACCTGTAGTAATGGCACCTGTTTGAACTTGTTATCAGTATAAAAGACACCTGTCCACAACCTCAAACAGTCACACTCCAAACTCCACTATGGTGAAGACCAAAGAGCTGTCGAAGGACACCAGAAACAAAATTGTAGCCCATCACCAGGCTGGGAAGACTGAATCTGCAATAGGCAAGCAGCTTTGTGTGAAGAAATCAACTGTGGGAGCAATAATTAGAAAATGGAAGACATACAAAACCACGGATAATCTCCATCAATCTGGGGCTCCACGCAAGATCTCACCCCGTGGGTCAAAATGATCACAAGGACGGTGAGCAAAAATCCCAGAACCACACGGGGGCACCTAGTGAATGACCTGCAAAATGCTGGGACCAACGTAACAAAGGCTACACCATCAGTAACACACTACGCCGCCAGGGACTCAGATCCTGCGGTTGAAATAAGTTTTAAACACTTACCCAATTTTCTAAGTAAATATATTTCTAAAGATGCTATTGACATGAAATTCTCACCAAATGTCGGTAACAACCCATTCAATCCTTACAAACGAAGAAATCAGACAAATAAATTAAACCATAGATGTCCATATATTATGTGTAATAATGAGAAAAAACCCAGGGAAAAAGTATTGAACACATGAAGAAAGAGAGGTACAACAAGCCATGTAAAGTCATGACAGCAGCTGAAATCTATCAGTAATTAAAAAACAATCCTGCCATTTAGTGAAGAATAATATCCGCTGATTCAACTGATGGCCTATTAAAAGGTGTCTTATTACCACACACGAAGCATCTCATGATATGTGAAGCCCATGAGCTGTCTCAAGAACTTCGTAACCTTAGTGTTACAAAATATACTAATGGCATTGGTTACAGAAAAAATTTCCAACATCTGGGGAGAATTTCATGTCAATAACAGCTTTAGAAATATATTTAGTTAGAAAATTGGTGATGTGTTCAATACTTATTTCACTCACTTTAAATATGTACAGAAATATAACCCGAACAAAAGGTAAAGGTTTGGATAATATAAATCCACAATTTCTGTGTAGCTATAAAATTGGTAAATATCTGAAAATTTTTTTTTAATGGGGAATATACATGCAAGAACAAATTTACAGAGAACAGCAAAAATCTACAATGTAATTTAAAATGTTACCTCATTAACCTGTGTGTTCTTACCATTTGAACATCATGATAAATAGAAAATGCTCTAATCTCCAATTAGTGTAAAAATGGTTACATTAAACATCATAACAAAGCATAACTCCACTGCAGTGTCAAAAAAGAAAAAAAACTACCCTTACACTATTTTAAATGGGATTTTCAATAGGGGGTATAGAAGCACTTGATGGATTTTTTTGTATATTATAGTGGTCTACATTTTACCATAAAATAAACTGATTTATTGCAATGTAATTGCTTTGTAACTGTAATATTATAACCCATAAATATTCTCCGTGCTTATGGTCCTGGAGCTAAAAATGTAAATATCATAGTCAACGTCAACATACAGTACATCTGGTCTGGACTAAAAGAATTGCCTAAAAAGGAGAGCCAACATTTTTCAATCCTAAAGAGCTTTAATGTGTCCTTTGCAAATATTCTTTCAGTGACAATGGGACACACCAATGGGAATTTCACTATTAGCAGGTCATAGAAGAACCTGCAATTGTGATGGCTCCTGTTTCCCACTAAATATGGTAGATCTCTTGATGAAGGCCTAATTAGGTCGAAACATCGGACCATGGGATTATCATCATTTCGTTACTACAATTTATGATATGGAGAGCTGCATTTTCTATTGTCTATGTTGTATAATTAAGTGTGTGAATACAACCACTTTTCTGCAAAGAAACCCAAAGGTGTGTCGTGGATGCCTACCGAATTGGATTACTAGCCTTTGGCTATTTCCACTGAGCACCCAAGCTTCTACCAGGTGTGCGGCACCATTACTTTCACTACATATCAACTACAAAGAGATGGCACTACCTGCAGGTCAAACCCATTACAAACCTATAGTCCAGCAATAAACAAGAAAACTAGACTGTGTGTAATTCATGTGCATGAGCTAAAAAAATATATCTTATGGTATAAATACATCAGGGCAACAAGCTAAATAAGAACAATTAACAAACACAACACGAAGGAATATCTGTCCATGATTGGAGGGAGTTAATTAACTCTTCCTACACAAAAACAAATGTACTCCCTCAATACAAATCATAAAAAGTAATCTTGCTGAAAAAAAAATCAAATGAGTATGAGGTGCAGGTAACAAGGGACAAATCCTGAATGACAATATAAACATTGAGAACAGATATATGCAGGTATCCAATATATACACCTAACAAACAATACAAGGGAGTATCATTATACACTAAACTAGCCAATACACAATATACAACACCCAAAGAATATCAATGGCACCCTATTACCCATATGCGTCTATTAGCTCAACATGGTAAAGAACAATTGATGATAGAGGCATGGGAGAGGAATCAATAGGGTCTGTCTATGCCACCACATGAGAGGTATTAGCACATTGAATCATTGTCTGGTTAAACTACACAGATTCAAGATAATAGATGAATAAAGTATATTAAGGGATGTTTATCTATCCAGAGGTGGACAACATAGCAAGGGTAGAAAAGAGACAAATCATGTGCAAATTCATCTCATCATAATATTCTCGTTAAAAGAAAGTTGGCACATGTTGATCCTCCAACTAAGCTCTAACAGAACCAAACTGGCTTTTCCAATGCTGAGGTTTTTGTGGTTACAAGGTGTTGTCCAGGCTCACATTAGCTATGAAGAAGAATTATTGGGTAACCGGATTCTTAAATCCAACTACACTACCTTGGGCCACTCAGTAGTCTTGTTGTCAGGTTCTCGTCATTATTACTTGTAAATAGATATACATTGTACACAAAGCTGTTAAATACTACTGCAATTTCTGAATGTATCTAAATTAACCTTTGATATCAAAACCTTTAGGGCTCATTCCCACGGCAGAGGACAAATACCGGTCGGTTTATCCTGTTTTAGTGCCGTCCCCACGGCCGCCGGGGGATGGCTTCGCAGTTAGCTGAGAAAAGCCCTCCCCCTTCACATTGCGATGTTCATAAACCGTCCAAAACATGACGGAAGAATGAACATGCACAATGTTTTTCGGGCAGAAAACCCATGCAGTGGGGACTGCTGCAAGGGTTTTCCATAGCGGCCCAGTGTGTTAGTTTGTGGCCGGTTTTTCAGACGATTTGCAAAACTGCCAGAAACCGGAGCCGTGGGGAAATGCCCTTAACCTTGAATATAGTAAACAATATCACCAACCTTAATTTAAACATTGTCCTACAACTTCTATAGGAATGGCAACAATGTAACAAATTAGAATAGTTTATCTTTAATTGAGACACTTACTTAAGAACGATCGTCCTTTACAATGCTGTGATAAACAAATCTGAGATTGATTAAACTGGTTCTTTTTAGGCTGATTTGTGTTGTAGCATAATGAATTTACAAGTGCATCCAGTTTATTGACAAGTAGAAAAGACGTCTCAGTTTTATCTGCATTGGAAGCTGTATGTGCTCAATCTACAATAATTCATACCCTGTGTACTTGTTTTCTGTCTGAGCCCTAAAATACTTCATCATACTCCTTCCTTCCTGATATACATGTCTAACTCCTAGATTAATTAGTAGAGTTATTCATATTTTCCAAAAAGGCATATAACAACCAGTGACAGACAATTGCTGGCAAGAATAAAGGAAGGAGTGAAAGCACCCAACAGTGTACATTTCTCAGTTATGTTCAGTATATAGAGAATAATACCGCAGTACAAACATGTTTCTGTTTATGGGAGGAAACTTGGATTTAAGAAAAGAAACGAAACAGTGATAAGTAAAAAAAATAATAAATGAATCTCATGAAAAATATTTGTAGAGCTGTCAAATCTGTCCATACATATTACTACAACATAAGTCAGTGAGTATAAACTGAAGGAAAATGTAATGAGGTAATAACAACCTTAGATTTTTGTGTAACTAAACTAAAGTATTACATTTCAACATAATTTAATCTGGAAACTCTGTGAAGACATAAATATACTATGAGATAGACAGACAGACAGACAAACAGATAGATAGATAGATAGATAGATAGATAGATATATAGATAGATAGAGCAAAATAGTTATTACATACTGACAATAATTAAATAAATGTACAGGTTCACACTGTAGTGGTTAAAATGCAAAAACAGAAAAATCACAGCAGAACTTGTCAAGCCCATGATAATAATAATAATCTTTATTTATTTAGCGCCAACTTATTCTGCAGCATTTTACATCTTAGAGGGTATAAGTACAGACAAAAGACTAACATTACACAGTAAGGGTATGTTCACACGTCTTATTTTGACGTGGTTTTGGACGAGGTTGTCAGAGAGTTTACACTCACAAAACCTCGCCCAAAACCTTACCTGAAACATGCTTCTTCGGAAGAGGCTTTAGAGGCGTTCTCGTCGAGGTTTTGGATGAGGTTTTCACCCATACAAAATAATAGCCTGGATAAAAACCGCGGTGAAAACGCCTACAACACACGTCAAGAATTGACATGACACTTCTTTTTCAGTGCTTCCAAAAAAGCGTGTAAAAACCTCGTCGTGTGTGAACTGCAACAAGATTTTACATAAGAATCAATGAAATGAACTGGGAGTGTTTTGGAAACGCTTTTGACGAGGTTTTGTTTGAGGAAACGCTCTGAAAACCTCGTCCTAAACCACGTAAAAATAAGCTGTGTGAACAAGCCCTAAGGGTGCGCTCACACAGATTTTTGGTCTATAGAGGGACATTGCATGTCGGTTTGCAGACGGTTCCTAAAACCACAAACCATCTGAAAAACCGACCAAAATACCATGCCATGGAGACAAGCCCTAAAAAGTTACTTATAGGTCAGACACAAGATGTGAGGACTATGCTTGTAAGAGCTTACAATCTATTAGGGTGTATGGGTGAGACGAAAGGTGAGAAGTGCTTGGTTTACTCAATGGTCCAACCATGTTTAATAAATATAAGGGTAGTTTACATAAAAAGTGGATGAACCTGCCACCATATAGTACATGTATATACTGATAAGTGTCTAAGTGCAGGACGTGACAGAAATGTAATGTGTGTAATAAAAAGTGAGTGGTTAGTAATTATGGATCTTGGTAGACCTACTTAAGAAGATGAATTCTCAGGGCATGCGGAAAACTCTGAATGTTATAAGTTAGCTTGATCGTATGAAGTAGCACATTCCAGAAAACTTGTGTAGCACGTGTCTTGGAGGTGAACATGGGAGATTCGGATGATTGAGACATTTAATCTAAGAACATCAACAGAACACAGAGACCATATAGCATGGTGAACAGAGGTGAGGGAAGAGATATAGGAGGGAGCAGCTCTGTGGAGAGCTTTATGGATGAGAGCAGGGGCATAATGAGAATTCAAAGGGCCCCATCACAAAATGAGATGGGGGCCCATCAACTGATTACAATAAACTAAAACAATATTATAATTATCAAAAGATAAAGGTATGAATAATATCGCCATATATCAGGAAACCCAAATAGTAGTGCTATATAGCAGAAAACCACCAATTCATTGTCCCCTATAAAAAAGAACAATGTTCTTGTACCTGAGTTGGGCCCCTTCAACCTTTTGGCCCTATATCAGTCGCTATGGTTGCTATGGCTATAGTTATGACCATTGGTGAGAGTTAATAGTTTATATTGTTTTCTGTACTGAATGGGCAACCAGTGCAGTGACTGACACATAGTAGAGGTATCAGTATAGCGGCTGGAAACAAAGATGAGCCTGGCTGCTGCATTCAGGACAGATTGAAGAGGGGAGAGTTTACAGATAGAGAGACTGATAAGCAAGATGAGGAAGTATATGGGCGATGATAAGAGATTCTGTTGTTTTCACAGTAAGAAAAGGACAGATTCTGGAGATGTTCTTGAGGTGCAGGTGACAGGAGCGTGCAAGGGATTGGATATAGAGAGTGAAGGACAGATCGGAACTTAGAGATAGCGGATCTGCTGCCTAGGAGTTATGGTGGTACCACACACTGAGGTAGAAATAGCAGGGTGGGGTTGGTTGGTAGATGCCGAAAATACAAGAAGTTCAGTTTCAGTGAAGTTTAGTTTGAGATAGAGAAATGATTTGATGTGAGAGACAGCAGACAGACAGTCACTGGTGTTTTGTAGCAGGGTATGGGTGATGTAATGTCATTAAAGTCAGATCTACTGATGGTTTGTCCAATAGGGTCTGTGTAGAGTGAAAAAAGAAGAGGACCTAGAACTGATCTCTGAGGAACCCCAACTGCAAGAGAAAGAAGAAGTATAACCTGCAAATGAGACACTAAAGGAACGAACAGAGAGGTAGGATTAGAACCAAGAGAGAGCAGTTTTTTGAGCCAATGGTGCTGAGCATGCTGAGGAGAAGTCGGTGATCCACAGTGTCAAACGTTGAAGAGAGATCCAGAAGAAGCAACAATGAATAGTTGCTTTGAGATTTAGCTGTGAGGAGATCATTTGAAACTTTAGCTAGAGCAGTTTTTGTGGAGTGTGAGGTGCGGAAACCTGATTGAAAAGGATTGAGAAGAGAGTGAGCAGAAGGCATAGATGATTAGGCAAGAATATAACAAGTGTTCCAAGAGTTTAGAGAAATAGGGCAGGTTGGTAATTAGCAGTGCAGGATGGGTCCAGAGTGGTTTTTTTTAGCAAAGGGGTTATGACGGCATGGAAAGATGCCAGTGGTAAGAGAGAGGTTAAAGATTGCAGTTAGGTGAGAGTTGAAAGCTGGAGAAATGAACTGGATGTGGTGGGAGGAAATGGGGTCACTAGAGCAGGTGGTGGGGAGAGCAGATGAGAAAATCCTGGATATGGCTTCCGCTGTTGTTGGGTCAAGTGCTGAGAGCAGACTAGAGGACGTGTGGGGAGGGAACAGGATGGGGGTTACTTGGGGACTGAGAAATGATGTTTTGCTAGATACTGTCAATTTTCTCTTTGAAATGATTGGCCAGATCTTCAGCACAGAGGTCAGTGACCGAGGCCTGAGCTTTAAGCCTGAGGAAGGATTGGAAAGTGTCAAACAGTCGTTTTGGGTTATTGTGCAATGTTGAGATGAGGGAAGTGAAATATTCTTGTTTTGTGTAGTGAAGGGCAGTGTGGTAAGTCCTAAGAATGAAATTGTAATGGAAAAAGTCTGCAGTTAGCTTTCAATTTCTCCACAGACATTTAGCACATCTGGAACATCAGGGCAAAAACCGAGTATGTGGTGTATGCCATAGTGCTTGAGAAAGGGGGCGGACCCCGAAACGTTGCGCAGTTCACGTCTATCCTAACCACATAGAGGACGGTGTTGCCTGAGCGGGCTGCAAAGCTATTTCAGCCAGCTATACAAGAGTTCAAAGAACGGACATAGTTGCTGGTAGCAGCCCACGCTACTAAGGAAGCTAAAGGAAGCTGTTGAAACAGGGTAAGATTACCCATAAGACTATTTAGAGAAAGTTTTGCAAAGACTGCATGATATACCACATTGTTGGAAAATATTGTTATGGCATCACATTACATCGTGTCAACTTTTAAGTTGTGTTTTTGATGTTTAAGAGAGGATTAAAGAAAAGATTTTTATTAAACTATATGGAATGTCCAGATTAATAGAATAGAGTGTATGCCATGGTTGCCAACATCTGGCTCTCATGGGACGGCATTCACGTGGTGCATATATGGCCAAGGTGGTTGAGAGAGTTTCATTATATTATTTAACATCCAGATCAGGACAGAAGACGGAGGAGATTGGGGGACAGTGAGGACTGTAGAGTGTCTATGAGTTCCTGAGTGTTTATGGAGCAGAGATTTCTGAATGTGTGACATGCAAGTGAGCCACAATAAGGCTGAAAATTAGTGATAGCGGAGGAGATAAGGTTATGATCAAAAAATGCAAAAGGGAATTAGCAGGGTTAGAAATTGAGCAGAGTCAACAAAAGACCAGATCAAGAAAGTTCCCATTCTTGTATGTTTGAGAATCAGTAAATTGCAAGGGCAGAATCAATAAATTGCCAAGGGCAGATGTTAGTGAAAGAAACTGGAAGGCGGAAAGAGATATGGGGTCGTCAATGGGGATGTTGAAATAACCCGTGATCAGAGTGAATATTTCAGAAGAGAGGAAGTGAGGGAGCCAGGCAGAAAAATAATGAAGAAACTGGCAGGGTGAGCAAGGGGTCGGTAAACAACATTTTCTTAGAGAAAATGGCCAAAAGAGTCTGAGGGTGTGGCCCTCAAGGGAGGGGAAAGTGAGAGAGGGTGCTGGAGGAATGACTTGATACTTCTAATGTAAAGTATACCAACTACTTCATGCTGCCTGTTCTCAGGTCTGAGGATGAGGAGGAAGTGTAGGCTACCATAGATGAGAGCTGCAGGGTGAGCAGTGCCAGATTGCTGAAGACATGTTTCTGAAATGCTAGCAGGTTGAAGAAGTTAGAGTGAAACAGGTCATGAAAACCAGTGAGTTTGTTATAGAGAGATCAGGAGTTCCAGAGAACACATTTATAAAGTGCAGGAAAAGATGTACAATGAATATTACACAGATTAGCAGTATTTCTGTGGGAGACAGTAGAGGAGGTGGGATAAGCAGTAAATGAGTGTGGGCCAGAGTTAGGAGAGATGTCCCCTGTAGCAAGAAACTGGATAATACAAAGTGACAGCAGATGGTTCATTGACGTACATAAGCGATGTTTGTGCCACACCATAAAAGTGAGTGGTTTGTAGTAGCTAAAGAAGGTAACTAGTGCATGGGATGTATACATGGGTGAGGAAAAGAGGGAGGAGCCGATATGGACAAAATTCCCTTGGAGCATGACTGGGTGTTAGGATAGGAGGCAAATGGCTGTACGATAGATTAAGCATAGTGAATAATTTGTACTTTGAAAAGACTGATTATACACAAAAAATTTGAAAAATCCTGGCCCCCTTCTGCCAACTTCTCTGCCAATTCTGTCATAACTTATCAAAATCACTTTAAAAGCTTGCACTTAAAAAGCTGTCAATTCAAAAGCTGCAGACCACGGGCAGACATACAGACCACGGTAAGACAAACCTTATGCCTTAAAGATATACTATGTGGAGTTCACTGATTTAATCAGGTGACAAAATTGGGTGGGGATACAGGAGGGAACATGGAAACAGAGAGGAAAGAAATGAAAGGGATAAGTTGAATATCACAATAAAATATAGCAGTGGGTATAGTCAGTTGATGGGTTCTGTATTGCAAAAGACTAGCATACAGTACCTGTTAGGAAGGGATCTATTGTTAGGTACCAATATTGATTCCTTGAGGGATAGAAAGTGAGGTGAAATGTACTGTACAGGGATACGGACAGAAAAAAAAAATGTTAAAGGGGTGTTAACCCTTGTCTGTGCTACTGAAAGTGGAGAGCTGGCCATACCTTGTCTATCCCTGCTCAACATGTCTAAGCTCTCATCTCATGAGCCACATAAAATGATGAGGCAGGCCAGATTTTGGCCCCAGACCTAAAATTTGACCCATGTGTCTTAGTGATATCATAAAAATGCATTTGAAAAAAAAATTAATAAAATTAAAAAAGTCCAAAAAAGTGACTAATAAGTTTGAAATACATTTTATTTTGCATATATTACATGCAATCAAAAGACTTGCACTTATTAAAAACATAATTTAACAGTTTATTAAATGTAAAATGTGAACAGTATAAAAATAATAAAATGCAATGCTGAAAGACAAAAACAGTTTTATAAATTGCACAGTAATGTATAGTATATATTCATCCAAATGTGGCAAAAAATCTGCTGCCTAAAGCAAGGTCTCATAGAGCCGTGTCAAGGAAAAAATAAAAAAGTTTATGTTGCTGAAACAACAAAATATAGCTGGTCATTAAGGTCATTTGAGGCCAGGTCATGTAAGGGTTTAAACCAGGGGTTTTCTGTTGTTTTAGAACAATATCCCTTTAACTTGTTTCACTGCATTAGAATGTATAAGTCTGTGCTATAGATGGGGCTGTATACAATGACATTACCCTAATATACATAGTCATTTCAGTTATAAATCAGTGCACAACTCTCGTCTCATCCTGCTTTGCTTCATTTGCTTGAGAATGTTATTTTGAACGTGGATCTATAGATCAATAAAATGAGCTCAAATTACTTGAGCCACATGCTATAATTGCATGTATCATTTTCTGCTTATTTTTCATTTTTGCTTTGCAGTGTTTGGTGCAAGGACATCATTTGAATATGAATTTATGGTAACAACATTTGCATCAAAGACACAGGACTTAAATATGTTTAAAGTTTATGCAGACACCAGTGGAAATGACATAAAATGAAATAAAACAGTTTAGTTGCTGACATAAATTTATTCTATGTATACTGGAATCATACCGTGGGATAAAACAAATATATAACCCATTATTGTACTAACAAACTGGTATTTGTATACGGAAGGAAAAATCTGTGTTCGTGTGGATAGAAGATTGAGTTCTCGCCTCATAAATGAGATGCAGAAGACACCATGAAGCTATTGCTATAGTTATTATTTATCTTCTTAAAGGCAAAAAGAAAAAATTCCACTGAGAACACTTTAGTGACTAGTGCAGTGGACTTAACCCATTGGTGACGATTGCTGTACATGTTTGGCAGATATGCACATGATAGAAGCTTAGGAGCTGAGCTTGTTCCATAAGCACCAGGTTCTGGTTGTGTTAATGGCTGACATCCGCCTGTAGTGGCTGGGAATGGTGATAACTCCAGTCCAAGCAGGAGGTCTGGATATGAATGTAAGCTAGCAGAGCTGAATTTGTGATGAAAAGAAGCTCCTAGTGAAAGAGAAAATATTTCACACTGCCAAGACACACTGATACCTGTTTCCCCGAAAATAAGACCGTGTCTTATAGTAATTTTTGCTCCTAAAGACGAGCTAAGACTTATTTTTAGGGGATGTGTTATTTTTCCATGAACAATAATTCACATTTATTGTTGAACAAAACATCAACATGTATTAATATACTGTAGTGATTGCATCACAAACATCAGCATAAGCAGCCAAACTCTGAATTGCATAAAAAAATGCACTAGGTCTTATTTTCGGGGGATGTCTTATTTTCGGGGAAACAGTGTATTTATATATTTACATGCAAAGATATGGAGGCGATCACATGGAGTCTTTTGGGACATATTTTTGCGCATATCCGAAATATGTGAGGATATTCGCCCCAAACATTGGACAATACACCAGGCATAAACTTCAATATAAAATATGCGGCGTCAATCACACACCACATATTTTACAATTGTAATCTAGCTCGCGTTTGAAAAGGATAGTCAATTCTTTAAGGTGCATACATGCTGTAACAGAGTAAGTACAGGAGGCAGAGATGTGCCGCAGGGCTCTTGCGTGTTGTTTTCACGCTTGAAATTATGCATCCACAAGCATATAATTTCAACAGCGCAATGATTGCGTATTTCAGCATGTACTGTATGTACTGTATGCAATACGGCATGTGAACTCCACCTAACAGTGTCTCTCACTAAGCTCCTGTCCTGCTAATAAGACACAGCAGAGTGTGTCACCATTCTGGCCAAAAAGAGCTGGTCGTAAACCTAGTGTAAGAAATGCAGACTAGGTATAGTCATTGCATCCTATTCTCCTGGGAAAATTTGTTCTAAAAGGCTATAAGCATATGCATATGAAGGCTTTTGATCACTCCAATTGTCTAAGGCAATAACATCCTGTTTGATTTAACCACTTGTAATTAATTATAGAAACCATTTCCAGGCCAGTCAGTGATACTTATAAATTCTCCATTTACAATTAACTATACAGTATAAGTTTAATATACACATATTTCCTCATAAATCACATTTACAGATTATTCACATTTATGCATATCTTACACTAGGAAACCACCTGTAAACAAACAGGAGAACTACTGTATCTTTGAAATTAGGCAAAAATAAGGAAATATCCCTTTCAGAAGATTAATCAAATGTCGATTTTTTTTTCACACCATGTTTTATAGATGTTCTCATTGAATTTTACAGAACGTATTCTACATCAGAGGCTCCCAACTGAAATGTGAATATAGCCTTACTACAACCTTAACTGATTGGCATGTCTCTAGAATTAGACAGCTTGTTAAACACTGTAGACTGCCACAACCATTTCTTTACCTTATCTACCTAATTGCAATTAGGCAGTTAACAATTCATAGTGCTGTATCCTCCTCCTTATTTTTGCAACAAGAACAAATAAGAGGGTTTAACCAACTACTCCGTGGCCATCCTGCAGTTTATGCCTCACTCATACTTCAGATTTAGATTAGATATTTGCTATAATGTGTTTTATAATTTCCAATGAATATTTTTTTTATCCAATTGTCACAATGATCTCAATGAAGATGGAACAATAAGTTATGCAAATTATATGATGCATGACAGACACCTATTATCAGTTTAAATTATACAGTATGGTTGAATAGATGTGAACCTGAAGCTCCATTCACGGTGACGATGACAGGTAATATATTTGTTTGAAATTCATTTATTACAACAACGTTGTTTGGAGTTCTCACTAATAAATTAATTGACAAGATAAGGGACTTAGTTAATTGACTCTATTGAAGTTTTTGCTATGTGTATGAAAGTCAATCATTTCGCTTTCAAGATGTGTACATCAGAAAGAGAGGAAACTGGTTTCATTGTATTTTTATACTACTTTCAATAATTGTAACAAATAGATTTTAATTTCTTTAAAGGAGTATCCCCATATCACAGAGCGATGACACTGCTAAGATATTCTACCACTTTATAATTGGTAGGGATATGGCCTCTGGAACCTCTTCTAACCCTGAGAATGAATGGACTGCCAACTCCTTTATTGTAATTAAAAAAGACACTTGCAAACCTTTTTAACAGACCCATGTAAGTGCTCTATTTGGTCCCTACATTTTTGTAAACGGGTTATCTAAGTCTTTTTTATTAATTTAAGATACTGCTTGTGCCACAAGATTAATAGACACATACCATTATATTCACCCCTGTTCCAGTGATGATGCTGACAGCAGTCTTCCCTGTTCTTCTGTTTACTGCCCGGTTAATAACGTATTTGTCTTATTAAAGGGTTGTCCAGTGGAAAGACATTTTTTCAAATAGTATCGCTAGTATCTTTAATAGTATCCAAAGAAAGGCAGGTTCATAAAATATTTTGTCTATTTACAGCTCCTGGTGGTCGGCTCTGTTGGCTGATTGGCTGCAGTGCTAATCACCTAGAACCATTCACTCCTGAACAGAGAGGTCAGGCATTGTCATGTGACCACTGCAGCCAATCATTGACTGCAGCAATGACAAGCCAGCCGCTGGGACTTGAAAGTGGACAGAAGAATGTGGTAAACTGCCAGCATCATCATCATTGGAACCGGTAGAGGGGGAGAGAGGAATATATAGATGATTATATGTTTTATTTTTGTCTTGAAGGGGTTTTGCCACAATCTCATTTCATACCTCCTGCATCCAACTCTTCAGCTCTGTGTGCTCAGAAGGGGGCGTGTGTAATTTGTTTGAATTTCATATCATGTGACCCAGCAGGACGACATCACCTGGCCTCTTCTCTCTGTAGTCACAGAAAGGTCTGTTTATGTATAAAGCTGTGAGTAGCTCAGAGCTAAAGCTTTTACCTCACAGCACAAGGGTCCTAGGTTCAAACCCCTGCAAGAACCAAACCTGTGGATTTCATTTCTCTTTATCAATGCACATACCTGATTGAGGTTTCTTTTTTTTTTTTATTTGCACTGTTTGACTAATTACTAAGGAGGACAGAGAATGGGAGTAGAATGAGAGCACCTGGGGGTGAACACTCAGTAGCTGCCTGAGAGGAGAGGTGATGTCTGAGCATGTCTGACCAGGACTGAGGAGCTCTCATCCCTGGTCGTATCCCCTGGAGACGAGCTGTAAACAATGGATCACTAAAGGAGCAGCTAAAACAAAAACAGTCCAGGATTTTTAATAATAATGAATGTTGAAAATATTTATTATTTAGTTTTCAAGTTTCCCACATCAATTTTACTTCGTGGCAAAACCCCTTTAAGGCAACTGCAGTATCATTAATTTTTTTTATTTATTTTTTTTTAAATAACTGGACAAACTCTTTCCAATATAATATTTAACAAAGCTTAACTGGAGCAGATCACTCATTCACATGTCATTGATCACTCTTTTATTCGACTGCTGCTCAGTATTCCCTTTCTTATTACATGTTGGTTGCTTGGAAGCTTGATAATTACATTTTTATATTAAAGGGGTTGATCAGTGGAAAACCAATATTTTATAAATAATATCTCTCCCTAGCTTCAGCACTTTTGTAATTTACTTTCATTAAATTTTATGTGTCCTTCCTGCAGTTCTACAACAACTGGTAATGACAGGAAGTTCAGTAGTTCTGTATCTCTAGACACAGGAAACAGCTCCTGGTATAGCCCAAGAGATCAGGTGACCAAAGAGGTTTCGTTTTTTCAGGTCAGCAATTGAAGCTACACCCCTTTGGTCATGTCTCCAAATACTTCACTTGAATATGAAACTTTGATGAAGGAAAATAGCAAAGGATCGTGAGGGGTATAGTTTTACATGGTAAAGAGAAACCACTTTCAATTAGGAAATGATGTTGCTTATTTCAGATAAGGGAGAACTTTTTATTTTTTTTTTACTTTGCTGGACTTCCCTTATCAGGTCATGTATGAAAGTGCAAGTATCTACAGTATCTCACAAAAGTGAGTACACTCTTTACATTCTTGTAAATATTGTATTATATCTTTTCATGTAACAACACTGAAGATCTGACACTTTGATATAATGTAAAGTAGTCAGTGTACAGCTTGTATAACAGTGTAAATTTGGTTTGCCCTCAAATTAACTCAACACACAATGTCTAAACCACTGGAAATAAAAGTGAGTATACCACTAAGTTAAAATAGACAAATTGTGTCCAATTTGCTATATTCCCTCAATGGTGTCACTTGAGTCTTAAGGCGACATGTATGAAATTTGACAAAATTTCATGCGCATAATATTAGTCTAAAATGCGCCTGATTTATTAACCCACTCTACAGGCACATTCTGGCGCATGTACAACATTTCTGGCTCAGGTATACCACTTTGAAAGTGCTCTACCTGTTCCAGCTGTAATGCGCCTAGAATTGCCGTAGCGAAGCTATAAATCTATAGCTTCATATGGTTCTAGTGCGCCCCACCTCCCAAAATCAGGCGCACTAAAAAGTGCCGTGGGCGCTATGTAATGACCTGATAAAAATGTAGCAAACGGGTCTACGCCTGATATTGGGCTGAAATGACGCCAGATATCTGGTGCAGCCCCATTCACATATACAGCCCTTAGTGTTACAAGATCTCAGGTGTGAATGGGGAGCAGGTGTGTTACATTTGGTGGGATCACTTTCATTCTGTCATACTGGTCACTAGTCCCCGGAGTCGCTTGGTAAGGTCTTTTCGATCGACTTGAGGCCTTAACAACTGGCTAAACAACCGACTGGAGTCCGCGGAGTCGATTGCTAACTCTTATCAACTGACTTGTCTTGAGGCCTTAACAACCGGCTTAACGACTATTAGCGACTTCACAACGCAGTAAATTATGTGTCCCCCAGTGAAGGTAAAAGGGTCCCCCAGTAAGTTATACGTCCCCCAGTAGGTGGTTATATACTTTATATGTCTCCCGGTAGGTGTGTAGTTCACATTTCCCCCAGCAGGTATATGGGCAGGTTATGGATCCCCTAGCAGGTATATAGGCAGGTTATGGATCCCCCAGCAGGTATATAGGAGGTTTATGGATCCCCCAGCAGGTATATGGCAGGTTATGGTTCCCCTAGCAGGTATATAGGCAGGTTATGGATCCCCCACAGGTATAATAGGCAGGTTATGGATCCCCAGCAGGTAAATAGGGCAGGTTATGGATCCCCCACAAGGTATAATGGCAGGTTATGGATCCCCCAGCAGGTATATAGGCAGGTTATGGATCCCCCAGCAGAATATAGGCAGGTTATGGATCCCCCAGCAGTATATGGGCAGGTAATGGATCCCCCAGCAGGTATAATGGCAGGTTATGGCTCCCCCAGCAGGTATATGGCAGGATATGGATCCCCCAGTAGGTATATGGGCAGGTTATGGTCCCCCAGCACACATGGGTAGTTATATGGATCCCCCAGCAGGTATAATAGATAGCTTATAGGTCCCCCAGCAGATATATAGAGCTTATAGGTCCCCACAGCACGTGTATATATAGGTAGCTTATAGGCCTCACAGCACATACATGATAGATTATAGCTCCTCCATGCATGTATATAAGTAGATAATAGTCCCCCCCTGACATATAAAGAGTAGATAATAGCTCCCCCACTGCACATATAAAGTAATAATAGCTCCCCGCACATATAAAAGTAGATATTATAGCACCTCCTGCACATATAAAGTAGATAATAGCTCCCCCTGCAGTATATAAGTAGATAATAGCCCACCCCTGCACATATAAAAGTAGATAATAGCTCCCCCTGCACATATAAAAGTAGATAATATATCCACTCCTGCACATATAAAAGTAGATAATAGATCCTCTGCACATATCAAAGTAGATAATAGCTCCTCCCTGCACATATAAAAAGTAGATAATATAGCCCTCCCTGCAGATGATAAAGTAGATAATAGCCCCCCTGCACATATAAAAGAGATAATAGCTCGCCCTGCAACATATAAAAGTAGATAATAGCCCCCCCTGCACATATGACAGTAGATAATAGCTCCTCCCTGCACATATAAAAGTAGATAATAGCCCCCCTCTGCACATATAAAAGTAGATAATAGCTTCCCCCTGCACATATTAAATTAGATAATAGCCCCCCTCTGCACATATAAAAGTAGATAATAGCTCACCCCTGCACATATAAAAGTAGATAATAGCCCCCCTGCACATATAAAAGTAGATAATAGCTCCCCCCTGCACATATAAAAGTAGATAATAGCTCCCCCCTGCACATATAAAAGTAGATAATAGCCCCCCTGCACATATAAATAATATAGCCCCCCCCTGCACATATAAAAGTAGATAATAGCTCCTCCTGCACATATAAAAGTAGATAATAGCTCCTCCCTGCACATATAAAAGTAGATAATAGCTCCTCCCTGCACATATAACAGTAGATAATAGCCCCCCTCTGCACATATAAGTAGATAATAGCTCCCCTGCACATATAAAGTAGATATATAGCTCCCCCTGCACATATAAAGTAGATAATAGCCCACCTGACATATAAGTATAATAGCCCCTCTGCACATATAAAAGTAGATAATAGCTCCTCCCTGCACATATAAGTAGATAATAGCCCCCCTGCACATATAAAAGTAGATAATAGCCCCCCCCTGCACATATAAAAGTAGATAATAGCCCCCCCTGCACATATAAAAGTAGATAATAAGCTCCCCCCTGCACATATAAAAGTAATAAATAGCCCCCTGCACATATAAAGAGTAGAATAATAGCTCCTCCCTGTCACAATATATACAGGTAGATAATAGCCCCCCCTCACATATAAAAGTAGATAATAGCCCCTCCGCACATATAAAGTAGATAATAGCCCCCCCTGCACATATAAAGGTAGATAATAGCTCCCCCTGCACATATAAAAGTAGATAATAGCCCTCCTGCACATATAAAAGTGATAATAGCCCCCCTGCACATAAAATAGATAATAGCCCCCGCACATATAAAAGAGATAATAGCCCTCTGCAATAAAGTTAATAATAGCCCCCTGCACATTAAAAGAGATAATAGCCCTCCTGCACATATAAAAGTAGATAATAGCCCCCCTCCCTGCACATATAAAAGTAGATAATAGCCCCCCTCCCTGCACATATAAAAGTAGATAATAGCCCTCCTGCACATATAAAAGTAGATAATAGCCCCCCTGCACATATAAAAGTAGATAATAGCCCCCCTGCACATATAAAAGTAGATAATAGCTCCCCCCTGTACATATATAAGTAGATTATAGACCCCCAGCATGAATAGAGCTAATTAAAAGTAACAAACTGACAGCACTCACATGACCTCGCTCCCTGCCGCTGCTCCCGGTCTTTTTCTTCAGCGGCGTGACGTCACCCGGCCACGCGCTGCAGTGTGATGACGCTCACTCCGGCGCGCACAGCACAGGCGCGCACAGAGCTGCGGGCAGCGGCTCCCTAGTACTCTGCGGAGCTCTCTGCTCCGCCAATGCATCTAACTGTATGTGCGTCCGCCGGATGCACATACAGTTAGTTCCGCCACCGCTGCCATCGCCAAGGTCCTAAGCCGATAGCTTAGCGACTGGTACCGGCTTGGGACCCTAACGATCGGTGGCGGCGGCGGATAGCGGCGGCGCCGGGGACTACTGGTCACTGGTAGATCAACAAGGCACCTCATGGCAAAGAACTGTCTGAGGACCTGAAAAAAAGAATTGTTGCTCTACATAAAGATGGCCTAGGCTATAAGAAGATTGCAAACATCCCGAAACTGAGCTGCAGCAGGGTGGCTAAGACCATACAGGGGATTAACAAGACAGGTTCACTCAGAACAGGTCACGCCATGGTCGACCAAAGAAGTTTAGAGCACATGCTCAGCGGCATATCTAGAGATTGTGATTTCAAAATAGGTGTATGATTGCTTCCAGTATTGCTGCAGAGGTTAAAGGGATGGAGGATCAGCCTGTCAGTGCTCAAACCATACGCCGCACACTATATGAAATTGGTCACCTCTTCTAAAGATGATAAAGGACGCCTCTTCTAAAGATGATGCGCAAGAAAGCCCGCAAACAGTTTGCTGAAGACAAGCAGACTAAGGACATGGATTACTGGAACCATGTCCTGAGACCAGGATAAACTTTTTTGGTCCAGATGGTGTCAAGTGTATGTGCCAGCAACCAGGTGAGGAGAACAAAGACAAATGTGTCTTGTAAACAATCAAGCATGGTGGTGGGATTTTCATGGTTTGGGGCTGCATGAGTGTTGCTGACTGTTGGGAGCTACAGTTCATTGAGGGAACCATGAATACATGTACTGTGACTGAAGTAGAGTATGATTGTATTACAACATGATAAATACCTTAAACACACCTCCAAGATGACCACTGACTTGCTAAAGTAAATGGTAAAGGTAAAAGTTAAATAAGGGTAAAGGTGCCAAGCATATCTCCAGACCTAAACTCTATTGAGCATTTGTGCAGCATCCTCAAATGGAAGGTGGAGGAGCGCAAGGTCTCTAACATCCACCAGCTCCGTGATGTCGTCATGGAGGAGTGGAAGAGGATTCCAGTGGCTGCAACTTGTGAAGCTCTAGTGAGCTCCATGCCTAAGATGATTAAGGCAGTGCTGGAAAATAATGGTGGTCACTCAAAATATTGGCACTTTGGGCACAATTTGTCCATTTTCATGTAGCAGTGTACTCACTTTTGTTGCCAGCGGTTTAGACATTGATGTGAGTTATTTTGGGAGCACACCAAATTTACACTGTAATGCACTGTGCACTGACTACTGTACATTTTATCAAAGTGTTGTCCCATGAAAAGATATAATACAATATTTACAGAAATGTGAGGGGTGTACTCACTTTTGTGAGATACTGTAAGTGTTTGAAGAACTATATAATATTTATTTTTTGCATACATCGTTTTAATGATCAAAATGATTTAAAAAATGCAATATTTTAATTAATATTTAAACATTTAAATTTCATACAGTGTGACAGTTTCTATACCTAATACAGGTCTATCTTCTAATATATACTTCATGAGACACATGTTCATAAATATACATAGCAGCGACAAAGCGAGTCAGAATTATTCGTGGCAAAAAAAATAAATTGTGAAACATTAAAAAATAAACCGTGTTCTCATTCTGTCAAGAGATAGCGTGAACTGTGAAGCTAAATGTGAAAATAATAGCATGCACTAGTCCTTTATAAATGATATGAAGCTATGGCTTCTGATTCTTGTAATATAAAAGAGCATTGACTGACATTGCTGGCAGTCTATAAAGAGAACCCTGAATAATGATTATAAGAACATCTGTGATTTTAATATGTATTTTCTCTTGTCTTAGTTTTACATTAAATTGGCAATATCGCCCTCTGCTGGCCACCATAGACCAGTGACAGTTTCACTATTTTGAATGCCAAAAAAGACAGATCTGATGAATTCATGGTGGCAGTGAACTGGATTAGTGACTTTGCTTGAAACATGAAGGTATCCAGGCAGAATTTAAATGTAATGATATCACAGTACTGAAGTGTGACAATAATGAGAAAAGAAGCAGTGAAGAGTAAACTCTATGCAGTTCTACAAAGGCTTAAATAATGGGTTGTGTCATCCACAACACTGCTTTTCATATGCATTTTAAGTTTCTTTATGCCTATTATAGGAGGTACAAAAAAATAAACTTTTGGAGACTAGCCATTTTTCAGCTCAAATCAAAACAGGTGGGAAAACCAAAATGTTGCAGAAGAATTTCAGTAAATATTTGCTGTAAAACTTTAAGGGCAGGACTGGGACAAGGCATTCTGGTGCCCTACACAAATAAGGCCCATAGTGCCCCTCCAATGGGAAATTCAGCCCACTCCATGCCTCCTTGCACCCTCTTCCTGCCTTGGATGTAGTGGCGCCCTAGGTGGCCATCTACCTTCATCTACCTGTCGTCCCGGTGTGGAATAGTGGGACAGCCTCCCTGTGTTTTCCAAGCAAAATCCCATGCATGACAGTTGTGAAATATTTATTTGTATTCTACTGTTTGGCCACAAGATGTCACTATATCCACTTTCAGTATATGCAAATGAGGACATGGTATAAGAGTGCACATGAAGCACCAGTATCAGAAGCTTCTGAGATTCAGAGGAGACAGACTGAGACAGAGAACTGAGCGAAAAAGGAAGGAGGGATTCACAGTTGTTCCAGGACAGAGGGAGGCCTGACTGTCCAACACAGATTGCCACGCAGAGAGAGAGAGAGAGAGAGAGAGAGAGAGAGAGAGAACTCCAGGACAAGAAGGACAGCTGCCAAATAGAGAGACTGTCCGGCAGCCAGACCAACCACTTACAATCCACAAGGATCTTGCACCTGAGGACAGGAAATTGCCAGGCCATCTTGTAAGGTACCTCAGCGGATGCGTGCCACGCCAACGAGCTCAGACTGTGAGAAGTGCTGCTAATAGTTTAGTTCATTTACAGCCAAGAGGGAGGGTTCTCTTTCCGCAAATACATCCCCAGATCAGGACTTGTAGAGTTTAGATTAATCACACCGTGTTATTCTACTTGAACCGTTCATCTGTGAGGGAAAGTTTTGTGTCACATGTGTGTTTGGGAGAAGTGGGTAAATCCATTAAGCTGTGGAGCTGCTTCGTGCTGCAACACGAGCCCCTGCAACGGCCCCACCACATAAAATAGTTCCCAATGGTGATTAAACGTTAATTTATAGAAGGTAAGTGTATCGGCCTTTCGAACCCCACGGGCAGGTAAAGTAATCCATGGGCAACCAGAAGAAACACTCCTGGCGGCGCGCTATGCAGCACAGGGGCCCAGGATACTATTTGTGTCGGGGATCTGTTCACCTCTGTTTCCAGAAAAATTCAGCAAACACAAACCTCTTTGTATGATCTGGTGTTGGAGTCCTGTTTCTTTGTCCGTGCTTCGCAGTATCCGAAAACCTTGCCTCGGTACTCGGCTTACAACTTGGAGTCGTAGTCGATGCAGATATCAGCGATCGTATATGGACGGAGCTAGCGGCGGCGAGATTATTCCCCGGCGTCAATGGCGCCCGGCCCAGAGCCAAGCTCCAGTGGTGCCCCTACAGTACCCGCCAAGTGAGTTATGTCCCTTTAGGAGCCACTATTGGCAACCCCTCCCCAAATCTGCGGGAAAAACCATGATACCTGCAGGACTGACAGAAAGGGTGCTGTAGGCACAGTTCAAAACTATGTAACTTTAAGCTCCGGAACTGGGGAGCAGAGATACCCGTTGGGGCCTTGGAAGGGTTGACGTTAGCAACAGTATGGTGCAACCCAGTCTGAAAGGCGGACACTTGGAGAAAATATTCTCGCTGGTGGAAAGGGGCACAAGGGGGATATTACCAAAGTGTAGCCAACCTGCGAAGTTTGCTTCTTCAAACCGACCGCAAAAAAGAGGGCGATACCCGTATGCAAAACTCCAATGCCCAACAGGAAACATTGGCATGAATAAGACGGCGAGACCCCGCGCAGATGGGGGCTTTTCCAGAAGTGGATAAGCTCAAAGAGACCAGTTCATTTGTGGGATTAGCAATAATAGATCCTTACGGGACAAATGCAAGATAAACAAGAAAGTCCGGCGGACCTGAATTCTATAGTGTTTACTTAGCGCTGCTAGTAAAAGGGAGAGAGGAAACCCATTCCCCGTATGGGTAAGGCTGTAGTAGTGCCCAAAGCAAGTAGAGGAACCAGAGGAATTCAGGGTCTTTGACGGATGTGATCCAGCACTGCGGAAGAGTTGAGAGAACTAACTCGACTGAAGTGTCCCAGATGAAGGCAAACGGATACCAGCTCCGAGACAAACGTCGAGCTTTCCCGCAGTACCCCTATCAGAACGCCCCCCAGCGGGGGTCACTCCCACAAGCGGTCCATCATTTGTTGGCATAGGTCAAGGGGACCCCTCGTCTAGGCTTGCCAGAAGTATGCCACATCGCCAGAGCGAAGTGTCGGGAAACAAGTAAGGTCGAGCCGGGTAAACTACCGACCGCGCCGCATTAGCTGGGCGTCCTGCGGCGGGTCAACAGAAACCAAAGCCTCATGCGTGAGAGTACAGGATCTTTACGCCAGTAGTCCTGTTATGGAAGCAGAGCTAGAAAGGCAAAAGAGCACTGTCTAGTTGATACTGGTTCAACAGTGCGTACCCTAAAGCCCTTGAGTTCTTTGAGAGACACTTTGGGCACATGGAGGAGCCAGAAGATGCAGCGTCATTAGGCTGACGGCACCAACAATGGTGAGAGCTGGATGTACAAGGGATAGTTGATGCAGGTCCACTGTTTTGGACAAGCACATGGCAAGAAGGGAAGTTGTGGCTGTTGGAATCACCCATCCAAGATAGTGGAGTGGATGTGATCCCTGGGCATGAACGTGCTCGAGACTTGTGAATCACCACCTTATGCCAAAGGAAGGGCCAAAATATTGGTACCTCGGGCCCCTACCCACGGCCCACTCAGAAGATTCCTACGATAGATGTTGAGGATCTGCAGTCTGCAGAAGAAGCCCCACATCCCGATCGATCCCATTGTGGCAAGCGTCTTAAAGGTTCAAGCGAAAGCCCCGATCAAGATCCCTCCACGACATGAAAAAAAATTGATGCTGCGTGGGAGCCAGACGGCAGTTGAATGGTGCTGGGAAGTCTTAGCGTTTGAACCAGTCCTCACTAGGAAGAGTCACAGAACCGACCACTGGAGCTCGGAGCCCCCCCTGTCAACGATGGAGAGGAAATGTGTACCCGTGAGATGCCTCAACGTCATGGACAGCGAGTGACCATCCTGCGAATAACCCTACTAGCCTGAATTCCCTTGTTCCTGGATAAGATTATCTCCCGCAAGCAGGACATCACGCTATGGCCCTACAAGATTCAGCCTGGACCCTATGCCGTGGGGGAGTCCAGAAGTTAGCCCCCGACGCGGAATGGAATGGCCGAGTGACTGTGCTCAGATGGGCATGTACCGCATACCTGACTCCAGGGGCAACAACAGCTGCTGGAAGAAACCCTCTGGAATTCCAGAGGCGTTCTCAAGACATGATGCAGACATCGGTGTGCTTCTACCATCGAGCATTAAGCCCCACAGGCGAAGCCCTGCCCATCAGAGAACGGTACAGACAATCCCACCCTAAATGTACCAAGAATAGAAACACAGGTGGCGCCATTCCAGCAAGCTGGAGAAACGGGGTTTTATTTGATTAAAGAGAGTCAACGTCCCATGGCCACCCCTGTGGTTTTTGGTGACGAAAAAAATAATGGGAGTCGTCAGGTTCGCTAGACAACAGGACAGCTAAATGCCCATACCATTCGTGAGATGCCTAACCCCCCTCCTACGGAATGAAGAGTCAAACTGTCCGGCTCTAGACTAAGCAAAAGTTCTTTTTCGACCTCGCGCTAGTCCCATCGGATACTGGTAGGTACCAGTAGTCTTGAGAAGGATAGGCAAAAACAGCTTTTTATTTTTATTCTGCTATTCGGACTCTAAACGAGCATCGGGATGGATGCCGTTTGGGCTTTCCAACGCCCCGGACCTTTCAGCGGCTGATGGAGAATTGTCTGGGGATCTTAACTTCGACCACTGCTGATCTACATGACGATGTAGTGGGGTTCGGAATTCCGTTTGATGACCATCTTCAGCAACAGCGGGCAGGTTCTGGAACTACTACGAGATCATGGGCTTAAATCAACCAAAGAATGCCCACTCTTCCAGCAATACGTGGGTCATGTGATTCACTTCTCGAAGTTGTACAGCCGCCCCCAGTAAGGTGGAGGCAGTCAAAACTGCCTCGGGCCGTTACAAACTACTAAGGTGCGGGCATTCCTGGACTCCGGCCGGGTATTACCGAAGGTTTAACACCGTTTCGCTCATCTGACAGGCCTTAAATGAGCAACTTAGGGATACGGCTGGGGCTCATCTGACAGGCCCCTTAAATGAGCACTTTATGGATAACGGCTGGGGGCCTCAAAGAATCGCCCTATGAGTGGGACCTCACAGCAAGAGGCATTTAAGCGGTGAAAGAGGCACTGACCAGTGCTTCCATTCTGGCCTATGCGCGGTTTCTTCACCACCCTTTCTGTTGTATACTGCTGGAAGTCACACATGGGTTGGGGGCTGGTGCTGTCTCAGTCCAGGCGAGAGGCGAGAGAGAGTAATCTGGCCCTATACCAGTCGGTCCTGTGCTGGTATATCGGCCATAGCAATCCTGACATTATAGCTCCTTTAAGTTGGAACTGTTGCCTTGGTAGGGCCATGACTGAAAGGTTCGCAGAGTAACCTGATGGTGTGCCCCGACTGCGGACGGTGTCAACAAGGTTGTTGGAGAGCGTCGAAACAATTTGGGGCATCCTAAACCCCACGGGCCCGTGCAAAAAGACAGTTTTGCCCCAGGTGATCGGGGCATTGTCAGGGGTTTAAAAGCCCCCTCGGGGGGAATTGGAGGGGGTGGGGGGGCGGTCCCATATGTGGGCAAGAGAAGGGGAGACCCGCCATCCCCCGTCTAACGAAGCAGAGCCCAAGGGACGGGGGCCCAATCACGAAATCTTTAAAAAAATAAGTTGAGGCGCTGGGGATTTTGAAGTGCTGTAAAATACCCGAAGTAACCCACCCCCGTTTTAGCATTCCCCCCCCCCATTAGTTGAAGAATGGTGGGCCCCGTTTCCCATTGCCGGTTTTCAACTGAGGACCGCTGGACAAACTTGCCCCCCAGGGGGAGAGTGGGGCAGGGGGAAAACCCAACCTCCTTCCCCAGGGATGTGCCTAAAGCCCCTGAAAACCCATGGCCCCCCACTAGGACGCCCAAACCAACCCGGTGTAAAACCCCCCCGCCTATGCACAAGACCCAGTTTTTTTGTGGGAGTGGGTTTTCGAAAGGGCGCCCAACCCTTTTAGTGGGGTGGAAAGTGGGGTATTGGGAAAAAGCCTCCCTGTTTTTCCCCAAAAAAAATCCCATGCATAACAGTGTGAAATATTTATTTGTTTTTCTAAAAGTTTGGCCCCCAAGTTTTCGCAAAGTCCATTTTCCCGTTTAAAGCAAACGAGGGACATGGGATAAAGTGCCAAAATGAAGCAAACCCCTTTTAGAAGCTGGGTGAGATTTTAAAAGAACAACTGGGGACAGAACTGAGCCCAAAAAAAGGAAAGGGGGATTTACATTGTTCCAGAACAGGGGAAGCCTGACTGTCCTTTACAGATCCAAACGCAGAGAGAGAAAAAACCCCTTTGGGAAGAAGGAAAAAGCTGCCAAGATAGAGAGGACTTCCTGCAGCCAGACCATCCACTTCTTTCACAAGAAACCCCTCCCCTTTGGGGACAGAAATTCCCGGGCCATTTTTAAAGTCCCCGGTCAGCGTGCACGCCAACGACTCAGGAGGGGGAAAAAGGGCCTGATATTATTTTTAAGGTTCAGTTAAAAGTGGCCAAAGGGAGGGTTTCCCAAATACATCCCTGTTCAGGACTTTGGAGAGTTTGAAAACCCCCAACCGTTGGGCTACTTAACCGGGGTTCATCTGTGGGGGAAAATTTTGTGTCACATGTTTGTTTTGGGAGGAAAGGGGGGTTTAAACCTTTTAAAGCTGTGTGAGCGGTTTGGGGCTGCATCCCACCCCGCAAGGGCCCCAACCAAAACACAATTTTTTTCCCCCTTTGGGGTGATTACGGTTTTTAAGAAGGTAAGGGGTTATCCCCTTTTCCCCGAACCCCACGGTAAAGGAAAAAGTCCCAAAGGCATCCAAAAGGGTTACACTTCTGGCAGCGCGCTGTGCAGCAGGGGGGCCCGGGAAAACGTATTTGGGTGTCGGGGGGACCCTTTTTCACCATCTTTGTTCCAAAAAATTCAGAAAAACAAACCCGTTGTTGATCGGGGGGTTTGGAGTTGGGTGTTTTTTGTCCGTACTTCGCTGTATTCCCCGGGAAAACCTGCCCTCGGTATTTGGGCTTAAAACCGGATCTGCTAAAGGGTATTCCTTTTTTTAACACATATATTGTATACACAAAAAGGTCCTAGGGAAAAACCGGGCCCCTATCCCAAAAATTAGTTTTTTCCCAAAGCCTGTCTTTTTTTAAATCCAGAAAACGGATAAAATAATTTTCCCCCCTTTTGTCACCCCCATACTTTGGGTTTTCTAAGAGAATTTTCCAAAAAAAAAAGCTGAGCTCAGTTGCTGCTCCAGTGCTGCCAATGCTCTGGTGTCCCCACCGGTCCTCCCACTGATGAGAGCACTGCAGTTAATCACTGACCCCTCTGACCAGGTGCCGTACTTTCAGATAGAAATAGCTGAGGCCACGGCCCAAAGGGTTTTTAAAAGGATGGGGAACAGAAAAGGAAACATTGGAGAAATGTTGCCCCAAGATGCGGTAGTTTTTTAGGGAGGAGGGGTGTTTTTTTAAAATTTTAAAAATTAAGCCCCAACCACTACCCCTTCTTTGAAAACTCTTGAACAACATAGGGGTTTGTGATTTTAATTCAGCTCTGTCGATTTTCATACCCAGACTGCTGTAGAAGTGTTGAGATGCAATAACACCTGGACCCTCATGCCTGAGGGGGAAAAAAAAGTCCCAAAATTACACAGTAGGGTTCTTTTTACATAAAATTTTTAATTTTACTCTTTTTTGAAATTTGGTTTTTATATTGCAATGTCAACCATATTGCACCCTTGCCAATAACAAGGAGAACCTGCAGTTTCAACAATAATTTTCATTTTCATTCCATTTGTTCAAACAAGTCCATATACTCTTACTTTATCATCTTAGGCTCTGTGGATGTGGTGTGCCCCTCACTTCTCACATCAAATCTATCAGGGGGATGGGTGTCCCTGAAATGTCGCAGGTGTGATATGAGGAGTAAGGAGTACACCGCATCCACAGAATCCCAGACGATACAGTAAGAGTATATGGAATTGTTTGAAAAAATGGTATGAAAATTAAAATTATTGTTGGAACTGCAGGCTCTCCTTGTTGTTGGCAATGGTGCGATATGGTTGACATTGGATTATAAATACCAGATGCAGAGAGTATAATTAAACTTCTATTTAAATGCACATACTGTGTTTGAGTAATTGGCACGGCATCTCTCCACCGCCTGAAGTGGTTAAAAATAGGACTGTAGGGTGTCCTTGAAGAGCGTCAAACAAATGGACCCAGGATATATAAAATTTAAAGGTGCACTAAGAAATTGGGGAATAAAAGTGCCTCTACCACACAGGAGAGCACCTATGTTATAAATAGCACATGATAAAATGATAAGTGAGGGCCTTATTTAGGTTAACATTGAGGCCAAAAAAATTGCTGGCATAGATGAAGTGTTGGATTGACCTCTTAGTAAAATCAGAAAATATGCAAAGGAAAATGGTAGAAAAGGAATTACCGTATATACTCGAGTATAAGCCGAGTTTTTCAGCACAAAAAATGTGCTGAAAAATGCGACCTCGGCTTATACTCAAGTCACTGTCGGCGCTCAGGCGCTGCGATGGCCTGAGTGCCGGCAGGGACACTTCAGTTATATGCGGCACCTCAGGGAGCGCATATAACTGAAGGCCGAGTGAGCACAGTGTCCGGACGCTGCGGTGGTCTGGGCACTGTCAGCAATCCCTTCACCTATATGTAACTCCTCCGGAGCGCATATAGGTGAAGGGATACCACTGCGGGGCAGAGAGCAAGCGCTCCGTGCTCCGCAGAGGACTCCGGGCGGCCGCAAACTCGCGGCCGTCCGGAGTTTCCGGCACAGGCAGCGTGTGTCATCACGCTGCGTGCGCGGCCTGATGACATCACCCGCCTGTGCCGAGAAGATGCAGTAGAGCGCGCGGGAGGCCGGACAGCGAGGAGGCGGAGCAGCGAGGGAGACGGAGCAGTGGGGAGCCAGGTAAGTGTTTTGTTTTTTTAAAATCCTACCTACACCTGCCTATAGCCTATAACCTGTATGTTAGGGGGACCTATAGCCTGCCTATACCTGCCCATACCTGCCTATACCTGCCCATACCTGCCTATAGCCTGCCCATACCTGCCTATAGCCTGCCCATACCTGCCTATAGCCTGCCCATACCTGCCTATAGCCTGCCTATACCATGCCTAGGAGGACCTATACCTGCCTATACCCTTCCTATACCTGCTAGGGGGGCCTATACCTGCCTATAGCCTGCCTAGGAGGACCTATACCTGCCTATACCAGCCTATAACGGCCAAAACCTGCCTATGAGGACCTATACCTGACTATAACCTGCCTATGTGGGCAATTACCTGCCTATAGCCTGCCTAGGGGGACATATAGCTGCCTATAACCTGCCTATGGGGGACATTAAACTGCCTATACATGCCTATAACCTGCCTATGGAGGACATTAAACTGCCTATACCAGCCTAAAACTACCTATGGGGGGACATTAAAGTGCCTATGGGGAACATTAAACTGCCTATATCTGCCTATGGGGGACATTAAACTGCCTAGGGGGACATATAGCTGCCTATAACCTGCCTATGGGGGACATTAAACTGCCTATACCAGCCTATATCTGCCTAGGGGGGACATTAAATTGCCTATATCTGCCTATGGGGGACATTAAACTGCCTATATCTGCCTATGGGGGACATTAAACTGCCTATACCTGCCTATATCTGCCTATGGGGGACATTAAACTGCCTATGTAATTTTATTGGTATCTGTTTTTATTTTTAAAATTCACCAGTAGCCGCTGCCTTTTCCTCCCTAGGTTTATACTCGAGTCAATAAGCTTTCCCGGTTTTTGCGGCAAAAGTAGGTGCCTCGGCTTATACTCGGTTCGGCTTATACTCGAGTATATACCGAAAATGCTATATTCACTAATGCAGATGCAAAAAAATTGTAAAAAAGGAATATTACATTTTATTTATAGACATGAATAAAATTGTTCAATTATTCAGGGTACTTGCGTATGCTAGTTCATCTCTCTGTGCCAGCTTGAGTCCAACATGAATTAGGGTATGTTCACACTTCGTGTTTTACTCTGTGTAACATATGCTTTTAGCTGCATGTTTGGATCCCTCTGTTGGACCCTAAAAGGACCCAAACATGCAGCTAACAAAGAGCAGTGTGATTTACATTGCTTTTAACTTGAAACAAGCATCAGCGTTCACACAAGTAATGCAGGTCTCATTGCGTCTTTCGGATCCGTTCCCATTCTTGGTCCGAAAGACGTAGCTGGAGCCATATTATAAATTATAGGTTGCGATCCTGCTGCAGCCAACACACAGCTGCGTGCTGGTATGTGATGGATCCGTTTAGGATCCAATCGACGCTGCGTTTTTGGGATGCAATTTTCGGATCCAAAACAGATCCAAAAAAGTATCCCAAAATGCCATGTGGACATACCCTTAAAGTGTCAAAAAGAAGATCCTGAGTAGGTAGCAGAGAAAGTCCTTTAGGAATGGCTGACTGACAGGGAGCTAAGCACGCACCTGTATGCTTTAAAAAGGGGGCGTCCCAGTCTTTGAATATTGCATACAGGTGTGTGCTTAGCTCCCTGTCAGTCAGTTCCTAAAGGACTTTCTCTGCTTCCTATTCAGGATCTACTATTTGACACTTTAATTCATGTTGGACTCAAGCTGGCAAGTACCCTGAATAATTGAAAAATTTTATTTATGTCTATAAAAAAAAGTGTAAGATTGTATCTGCACTTGTGAATATGATGGGGGAGTGTGAGGTGGACCTATCAGTGCAGAGGACTCACTAGTTGCCATTATAGTACAAAAAAAAAAGCATTCCCTGCTGCTAAACATATCTATTGAAGTGGAATTAAATCCTATGAATATTTTTGAAGCCTGTGTAACCGGTTAATGTCATAGCTACTGTTCAACAGACAATTGTAGGATAGCTGTAATTAATAACACTTGCTTACCTATGTGAGGTGATCTACAAAGTTGGTGGTAAGGTCTGATGATGGTCTTATACAGGGTTTTTCAATCGGTCAGAGCTTTATACAGGGAGCAGGTACACTTATCTCCACTTGGAAGAGGAATACATTGCCATGTTACAATCATTGAGTTATAATTTGTCGTCCACTAGACACAGATGAAACTAAGTCATCTCAGCAGCTACAGGTTATGCGGATCACCCAGCTGTGGGAGGAATGATTAGTAAAATGTATGACAACACAACTAGTGAGAGGAAGAACCTTTACAGAATAATTTCACGATAATAGGGAAGACACTTGGATACAAGGCTTAATGCTGCATGGAAACTTGATGAACATTGCACTGGGGATAAAAGCAAAACGGCAGGTGCTAGATTTCTTGAATTGTGGAAATGAGAAAAAGCAGTAACACTGGAGACTGTCTGGATGCACTGCAGGTTGTTTGAGGTAAGCAGGTAAGGGGTTGAGAAAACAGCGCAACATGTATGATGTTTGGCGCCCAGGCGCCATTTTTTTGTGTGCATTAGAAGCTTAGAATGCGCCTGAATCTATGTACCTGTTCTACTGCGGGTCATAGTTTTAGCGCTTTCTAGCTACAAAGCGACACTTTTGGCTCAGATAAACCACTTTTAAAGTGATTCCACCTGGATTTGCCGTACTAAAGCTATAATGTGTACGGTTGTTGTGACACACCTGCAGCACACCCCTGATGTCAGGCGCATTACAAAGTGCCGCGGGTGCTCTGTAAAGCGCCTGATACTGGAGTGCGCCCTTTTAAAAATATAGTGAACAGGGCTATACATGTCCCCCATAATGTTTAGAGTTACACTTGTGTTGGGACTGTGAAGTACAGTGGGTACTATGGGAGACCAGGTAGTTGGATGACCTGGTTATGGCAGATGAGGGGTTAATAGTTCAGAGATTGGACCTGTGTTCGTAGTGCAGTGAGTCAGCAGAAGCAGGACAGCCAATCAGTAAGCTCGGTGGGTGGAGCGGAGTTGGAGGAGCAAGGTGGGCCAGCTGGTGCTGCAGAGGATCAGCTCTGCAGAGTGACAGAGTAGTTGTTGAGAAGAAGTTCGGAGAGATAACACAGGAGGGAGAGGAGTGTGCCCCTAAAGGAGAAGGAGTCTGAAAGACATGAGGGGAGGGAAGATTCCTTTAGATAGCCCATAAGTTGTCGACTATCCGACTGAATATGTACAAAGTTAGTTTATTGAAATCTAGAAAAACCAGAGGAGGCCAGAGAAAGTTCTCCACTTCTAGAGACAGCAGGAGATCCAGGAGAGAGTAACGAGCTCACAGGCAGCTACGCAGAACATAAGGTACCCTGCAGTGAGTAGTTTTTATAAGCTATGTCGAAAACTCAGGCAGCACAGAGAAAAAGGTTAAAGGAAACTTCCTAATAAATGTGTGATTGCTATGGTGACTCAATGCTGACATGCAGGCATCTCAGATAGATTTCAAGTAACTGCTGTAGATCAGAAGAAAACGCCTCATAGACCACGGATCATTGTTGAGTCGTTTCCAGATATTTACCGCCGGTGCACCACAACTCCCACACCACACCTGTCACCGCAAAAATAAAAGAACTTTAAGGGTGGGTTGCATTACTAAATATGAGGTCATTCTGGTAGGGCACACTGTGGTTGGTAATGAGTTTGAATACTGTTTCCCACTGTATTTTGAGCCCCTGACTGTTTAGTATTGTGTGTTGGGCGCACTTTGGCAGGCAACAGAATGGGGGTACATATATCCTCAGACAATGGGATTTAGAGAACTCTCACAGGCACTAACGTTTCGGTCAAAGCAACAGAGACTGCTTGATAGAAAACCCTGAGACTAATTTGTCTGACTTGTGAACAGTCTTCAGATGCAGCAAAAAGAGAAAAGGAGCAAAGGTGCAAACATTGTGTATTACCTTTCAATAAAACACAATTGATAGAAGGTACAACACACTGAAAGCTCAGGTAGAAATATTCTACACTGCTCCTGAAGCAAACCCCATTCTGCATCCTTAGGCAAGAAGATAAACCTCCAAAGCCAAGAGGAATCGAAAGCCGGTTTGGAGTCTCAGAATTCCTCACATGGAGCTCACACATTGGATGACAAAGTCCCAACGTCCCGACGGCAGGTTTTTCAGCCGGTTTTACAGACGGTTTTCGGTTTTGAAAGCTGTCTGTAATCCGACTGTCAAATTTTATCATGTGCCTTAATGGAAAATCCATGCAGCAGTCCGAACTGCACGGATTTTCCACCGGCGGTCCGAAAAACATTGAACATGTTCATTCTTCCTCCCGGGCAGAACATGAACATGTCAATGTGAAGGGGGAGGGCTTTTCTCCACAAAGCGGAGAAAAGCTGTCCCCCTGTGGCCGTGTATTTGCTCTGTGCCGTGGGGACATGCCCTTAGTTTATAGCACATATTGTAGCTCAGCGCATCCAATATTTAACAAGCTGTGTTTGTTAAATTAATATATAAAAAAATTGAGAATGAACCTGGAGATGCAAAATCTGTGCAAAACGCGTTGAGTTTATTTATTTATTTATTAATTGAATAAACACAACTTGTTAATCATTAGATGTGCTGGGCTATTACATGTGCCTCATTCTTTTTCTGACATCCAGTGGCTGAACTTTCTGTGAGGGATTCTAAGACTCCATTTCGGCTTCCCATGCCTCTTGGCTTTCGATGTTTGCCTGCTCATCAATGGATAAAGCATAGGCTTTGCTTCAGGACCAGCAGCAGAATATCTGTACCTGAGCTTGCAGTGCATTGTGCCTTCTTTAGCACCTGAAGGTGAGCGCTCTAATATTGTCATTTTTTTGCATTTTATTGGAAGATAATACACAAGATTTGCAGCCTTGCACTCTTCTTAATTATGTATGAGGTATAGAGATTTTTTCCTGTAACTAGGTTCTAATAAAGGAAAGTGATACAATAATCCCGTGTTCACACGGCTTATTCAAGCCGTAATTGTGAGCCGGATTGCGCTCGCAATTCCGGCTTGAATAAGGGGTGGGTGCGGGGGCGGGGTGGGTGCGCTGCCCGCCGACCCCATAAACTTTTATTATCCACGGTGCTTCGCCGAGCTCGGAGGCGCGACGGAAACCCGTTCTCTATGAGAACTGTGTATTACCGTAATTACTGCGACGGATTGGAGCCGTACTGCAGCGCAAATCCGGCGCGCAGTACGGCTCCAATCCGCGGCGCAATAAGCCTTTCCTTCATTCAGTCTGCACACTGATGCTCCTCATTTGTAGGGCAAGAAATCAAAAAAGGAATTAAGAATGATAAAATTCTTTGTCCATTCTCACATGTACCTTATATCCTGCCCACACATCAGTGATTATGGATGGTTATAAAGTCTGACCTAGGCTCTACCCATCTAGTAGCCACATTTTAAGATATGTATGGCTTTAACTCATAATTATGGGCCTATTTTCATTTCTTTCATTTACATTTTTCCCCTGTTTTCCAAGAACCATAACTATTTATTTTTCTGTTCTCTATAATGTAATAAGGAGCAAAAAAAATAATTTTTAGTTGTGTGGAATGCGAAAAAATGTGAATGCACTTTTTTTGTGGGGTGCAGTAGAAAAAGAACAAAAGTAAAAGACAAGAAATACATTTGAAGAGACCACATGGATGAGAAATACCATGCTTAGGTGTACTATCAGGTCTATACTAATGGTGATGCAAGATAAAACCTTAAAGTCTTTATTTAGATTGGTAGAAGTTTACACTTTTATTGATTCATTAATCTAAAAAAAGATTATAACTTTGGAAAGTCAAAATCCGATTACCATCAAGTCTCAATACTGGTATCTGTTCCAAAACCCAAAACATGACATTGTTACTGGTCAATATGATATTGATAGGTAACAAACTGATGAGGGATAGATAACACTGGACAATATTTTTTTTTTTCCAAAGTTTTACTTCCTTGGAAATTTAAGGTGACCCATTCGAGCTAAGCAGTAATATGTCTGTGTCACGATTGGCACATTTGATCCTTGAGGTAGGAATCTGGCCTCTGCTCTATCCAGCAAAGCTATGGTTAATTCTTCCTTGTAGAGCTCGTTAATAATTATGCCCAGCTATGAAGCCCAGCCTCTGGCTTCAGTTAGTGCCTGAAATTTTCCTGGATATTTGGTTCCTGCATTTGCTCTGTTGGTTGATTCCTGTTTTGTTCTCTAGCCACTTGGACTTTTGTTTTCTTTCAGTTTGTTTGGATATTCATTTTTGTTTTTCTGCTTTCTGGACTCTGTTTAAGCCCTCATGTCCCCTAGGGTCCAGCCTTTTAACTTTAGGTTTTGTTTCTGGGACGGTTTGTGTTTATTTTTGTATGTTTTACAATTAAGTCATTTTTTGAAAGATGTCTGACAGTCTGTAACACATAAACATTTTGAGAAGCATGAGATTTTACTGCTTATGAAGCATTTAAATGTTACCCGTAGAAATAGTTCCACTGAAACAAAAGTGTTTTCCATTGTGACAATATCTTGTTGAAACCGTCCTCCATATTTGTCATTGACTGCACCAAGATTTGCTGGGAAGAATTCCAAATATAAACGCAGAAAATAATTTTTCAATGACATATTGCACTTCAAGAAAGTTGTCAACCAATTCAATGTAGTTTGTTGCTCTATAGTTGCCAAGGAATATTTTCCAAACAATTTTCTCAGGCTCCACCAGCACCTCTTCTAAGTATTTGTCATTCATGATGTGTCAGATTTGTGGACCAACAAAAATTCGTTCCTTAATCTTGGCATCTGGAACGCTTGGTCTACTCTCGCCTAATCCGTTATCTCTCTGACAACTCTCTTCTTCATCCTTTACAATCAGGTTTCAGCACCCTACACTCCACAGAAACTGCTCTAGCTAAAGTCTCTAATGATCTCCTCTCTGCTAAATCTCTGGGCAAATACTTATTGTTGCTTCTCCTGGATCTCTCTGCAGTGGCAGCAGACACCGAGGTTTGCGGCACCAGGCGCCGCTACACAGCCCTGATCCCAGAGCATCTCCTGCGAGCACCGGGGTGCAGAGGAAACCTCTGCAACCCGGAGCTTTAACCCTTTGATTGTGGCGGTGCGTTACCGCAGCGCTATCAAAGGGTTCCCCTGCTCTTTCGGGTGATCAGAACACCTGGTCACCCGACAGAGCCCAGGGAACGGCTGCACAGTCATCCCTGGGGACCTAGAGTGGGCCCAGAACTGTCTGTGTACTAAGCCAGTGACTAGGACGCACTTTGTGCTGTCCTAATCACTGCCTGTGTCAGACTGACACAGATTAGAATGTATTAGCATATATGAATATGCTAATACATTACAAAGTATAAAAAAAAATTTAAAAAATGTTAAACAGTTCTCCCTTCATGGGAGTAAAGAAAAAAGTTAAAAAAAAATAAAAAGTTTTAAAAAAGTGTAAAAAAATAAATAAAAAAAATAAAAAATATTTAATAAAAAATAATTGTGCATAAATTACACGCACGAAAAAACCTACACGTATTAGGTATCAACATGACCTTAATAACCTTTAGAATTAAGCTAACAAGTTTTTAAGTGTGAAATGTTAATGGTGTAAAAAAAAATTAAAAAACAAAAAAATTAAAAAAAAAATAAATACTGCAATTATTTATAAGTGAACTTAAACTATTCCCCCATAGAGTACAACTTGTCTCGAATAAAACGAAGCCTCATACAACTGCATCATTGAAAAAATAAAAAAGTTACAACTGTTGAAACGCAAGGAGGCAAAAACTAAAAAAAAATTCTGGTCATTAACTACTTTTCAGGCGTTCGGCTTAAGGGGTTAATGTTGGTGCAGAAGCACAGGTTGTCAACCTGTTAAAATAACTGTGTTAAGTCCTCTTGGTGGCTTCGAAATACAAACAACTTTTGTACAAGGTCACAGTAAATGCCATCCTTGAAGTCTTGAAGCCAGTAATTCTGCTCTTACTTTTAACAAACATAAGTTCCAGATCAGGTCATTAAAGGGGTTGTCTCACTACGAAGATCATAGTTGAAAATGTGGGGACCAAAAATCTAAGGATGTACGTCCTTGGTTACTATTGGCAAAGTGCTATGGTTTTAGAGAACGGGCTGGTTTACATGTGCTTAGCAACGGTTTTTGTTTACTGGTCAGGGAAGCATTCTGTCCTGCCCAGGTCGTGCACATGCAAAGGAAAGGCAGTGAAGAGGAGGGGCAGGGATGTGTGTATTGGCAGGCATGGAGGAGAAGCAGTGAGAGGACTTGCAGGGGGGTTGTGTGTATTGGCAGCGACATGCAGGGACAAGAGGCAGTGAAGAGCGGGGGAGGGTGTATTGGCAGCCACAGGGATGTGTGTATTGGCAGCCACAGGGATGGAGGAGAGGCAGTGAAGAGGATACAATACACACAACCCCCCTGCAAGTCCTCTCACTGCTTCTCCTCCATGCCTGCCAATACACACATCCCTGCCCCTCCTCTTCACGGCCTTTCCTTTGCATGTGCGTTCCCGTCCGCGAACAGGGCGGGACAGAATGCTTCCCCGACCTGTAAACAAACTCCGTTGCAAAGCACAAGTAATCCAGCCCGTTCTCTAAAACCTTAGCACTTTGCCAATAGTAACCAAGAACGTACATCCTTAGATTTTTGGTCCCCACATTTTCAACTATGATCTCCGTAGTGAGACAACCCCTTTAAAGGAGTTTTATAGTTTGAACTGTTCGTGCTCTTCAGCTAATTCTCTCAGATTGAGTTTGAAATCCAGGGGCGAGTCTCTCCTGTCAGCAGGCGTTTCTCTCCTCCCAGGAGGCATGTCTCCCCTCACTGAAGAACTGTGACATCATTTTGTAGGAAGCAGTGGATGCAGAAGGTTGTCTGGATATAACAGCTCTGTAGCCTCCTGCATGCTTATGTCTGCAGCCTTCAGGCTCCACAAGCTCCAGCAAGCACTTGTTATATCTCTTAGTTTACACACAAATTACACTGAAAGCCAGCAGCTTTTACTTCTGTTCTAGTGGTGTTCACCCCAATTGTACTGACAACAGGCAAAGATCTTTACTCAACTACAAGGACAAATGTCAGCTTCAAGTAAAGATCTCTGATTGCTATCAGTGACAAGTGAGTGAAAACAATGGGGGGAGAAGCAATTAGCTTTGAGAGAAGATCCTGCTTAACCTATATTTAACTTGGGCTGGTAGTGCAGCGGTAGAGCTTTGCTCTTTCAATGAAGAGGTTTGGAGTTCTAGGCCCTCACAGAGTCCCCCCCCCCTAAATTCTACACATATGTAGAGACACCTAAAATATATATGTCAATCTCTATAATGATATATATACACATATATAGCTCCCCTATATCATGTCTCATCCCCCAGAGTATATGCATTGGATCACATATGTTGGAAGTGCTTGGTGTGTCTACTGCTAGGATGTTACACTATATAGGGGAGCTTTGTGTGTGTTTGTGTATATATAAAATTATAGATGTTTACACCTATATTTTCATATCTTTACATATGCGTACAATTTATAAGAGAAATTTTAAAAAAAAGCTACTGATGGGGCTTGAACTCCTAACCTCTCTCTTGCAGAGCAGATCAGCTAAGCAATACACTACACACACAGCTTGGACAAACACTGTGTTGAATCCTTATGTTATACACTACAGATGATGATGTCATAAGGAGACGGAGCTTGCATTAGATCTGAGGAACAGAATGCCCTCTTTTCAAAGTAGAAGCTTAAGGACAGGACCTGTGAGGAGGTGAATCAATCTCTTGGCAAAAGCCCTTTGAACAGGCAGTCATTGCCCAGATCATTCTCCCTAGACATGGGATGTATATAGAGCCAGCAGACCTTGGTTTCACTATCGATTTTAACAGCTCAGAGGGGAGTAAACACAGAGTGTGCAGGCAGCCAATCACAGTGCAGGGGGCATGGCCGGGGCGTTTCCTGTCTAGGGGCGTATCCCAACAGGCTGAATGAAATGTCAGCCAGCCAATCACAGTGCAGGGGGCGTGTCTAGGGGGCGGGAAACGTCCAGGGGGCGTGTCCGACCAGCAACAGCAGAAATAGAACACAGATTTACAGAAAAGCTCATATCTGCTAAACCAAGTGACTGAGGTAATGCAACCCAATTACAAAAGTGCTTATTTTTACTGTCCCCATAATCTGAGACATGATCCTTGTAACGATAAAACCCCTTTAAGTTCTGGCTGTGTTATAAGATATATCACTAGACATACTTGGCTCAAATTCTGAATCAGTGTTGTTCCCCATCTCTGATCCATGGACTGCAACATCTTCATTGGCTTCCTCCTCTAGGCCCCATGTCCCAGGTTACTTTGGTACTGGAAGAGTGTCATCATATGGCACTGCTCTTATAGCTAAAGGCAGATTAGGACGTTCAATGGATTTCTGGTTGTTAGCAGACAAACCAGAGACAATGACAGAAGTAACAGTCGGTCACATGATCTTTCTGTTCCTGTCTTATCATTGGGGCAGCAAACGGCACTGACTTGCAAGAACCTCTCGGCCACCCTCTAAGATAAACAGCACATCTTGTGCAACAGGTATGAGGAGCCCAGGATTTGTTCTGATCACCAATCTTGTAACCAAAGTACAGCTCATAGACTTTCATGATGAGAACTGTCATGGTGCGTCTTTGAGACATAAGTGTGTAGTCTCCACAAATGTAACAAATGGTATCGCGATTATTCCAACACTGACAAGACATTTAGCTATATCAGATTGTGCTGTCTTAGATTATGGTTGCTTAAATTTGAAATAGCTTGCAGAATCTTTTCAAGCAGATTTTACAGCCTCTGTAAGCAGCGTTCAGATATATTTAGGTGTGCCTAGTCTGTAACAATTCCACTGAAGTTTTACAACTTCAATGAAATGCAAAGAATTCATGCTTTCACTTGCCTATAAAGTACATGATAACACATATATTGTGAACAATACATGGACAGCCTGTTAATATGAAAAAAAAACAAAAAAACGCTCAAACAGAAGATTTCAATTGGATTTTCGTGATCATGAGCCAAAATTACATTAAAAAAACACCCAAAAGTGCTTAGGAAGCAAAGTCTTGTTGTCCAGTGTCATTCAATCTTAATCCTCGTAGTTTTACATCACCCGACTGGAATCTAACCAGTTCAAGCAGGAGGTGCATCGTTATCTGTCTCAATCTTAATCCATAACATGGTGATTTTCTGGTTATAAACAGTTTACTTAAATGTATATATTGGCAATTTTCGTCAATTCGAACATAATAATACACATTTGGCATGGCCCAAATAGAGAGCCCAGACTAATGACTGTTATGCAGTCCCACTATAGATGTTGGGAATACAAATTTGGCAGATAACACACCATGATATCATAGCATGGAAAGTTTCTTGACTCTTTCAATGCTTTTCAATGGCTTTTGTTTTGAGATTAGAGCAGATAACACTGAAAGTTATGAAATCACTGTCCAGTTAAAGTTTGCTACATCCATATGCATTAGATCATACACAAATTGATCATAATTCTTTTGGCATAAAAAGCAATTTTATACAGTATCTCTTCAGGTAGTTAAATGTTTCCATACCATAAGGTTAACATCAAGGTAACCACTAAACTTAACTTAGACGGATGACATATCTCCATTCTGGCTTTTTCCTTTTGTGAAATATGCCAATAACATAAAACGTATGACAACACAATCACTGAGATGAATGACCTTTGCAAAATCATCTTACGATAATGGGGAGTACACTTGGTTTAGTCATTTGACAAGGCTTAATGCTGCATGGAAACTCGATAAGCATAGCACAGGAGGTTAATGGCAAAATGATTGATATTAGATTTCTTGAATATAATATGGTGTCAAGGAAATGAACAAAAATGTTCTCACAAATGCGTATTTGTGTCAGAGTATTACAAAACCACAGCTTTCTAAAATTCAATAAATGTGTTTCATGACTCAGAGAAACTAAATACAATTTTGGATGAGTATCCCAGAGTTGTCAGTGTATAATGCTAATTCTGAAAACCTGGCCACTTTATCTTGTATAAGAAACCATTTGTTCCATACTGTCAAAATCATGTCGCTTGAAAAATGCCAGAAGTACCCAACACATTTTCACAAATCCATGTTCAGGTATATATTATTTTCCAGCTATTTACAAAAGAAAACATTATTACAGAATAACATGAGACTAAATCAACCTTATTAATCAGTATATAAAGTATATGGTAACTGCAGCCATGTCAGAAAGTAGGCAACCTCCCCCACGTACAGTGGAATGATCTAAAAAATGTGGGGTTCTTGAATGGCCAAATTAAAATCTAAATCAAAATTTTATTTAACTGCTGTTGAGGGATTTAAGATGGACTGTGGATACAATAAAATCTGGGGGAAAAAAATCATTAACAAGTGGAAGAATGTCTTCCAGTTAGTTTCAGAGACTGGTGGACAATTATAGGTTATGCCTGGTTATTTCTACCAGGGGGATAACAAAATGTATTATAAGATATAAGATAAGGTTTTGTTTTTGTTTATTAAAAAAAGTCTTTACTAAAGACAATTTATATTGTTATTTGTTCAAGAACAACTTTTTTATATACTGTTTGAATGCTGATTAAAGAGTTTGTTCAGTCCTAAAAGAACGTGGCAATGGTGGGAAAGTGCATAACATATTAAAATAATCGCTACTTACCTATTAGAAGCAACTGCTGTTCCAGAGCCTCCCATCTGGTACTTGATTCCTGTAACACCATGTTGACATATAGACCCCATTGCCCAGTGCCTGAGCAGTAAGGTCCTATAGATCCTAATCCATGAAGAGGTGTTTGTTTGCTACAAATTGTTGATATTGATCCAACTAGTTTACTGACAATGACCTGCTGTCTGTCCTGACATTCCCCTGTATATTACCCTGAAACCAAATTTCATTGTGTTTCACCAGAGACCCTCCAGGGTTCTGGAGGTGTTCTCTCATTGGTGTTCTACTAGTGCTCTCACACTAGGAACCAGTCAGGGCTCAGCTACTGTTCTGCAAATTGTCAATCTAAGGAGACCTGCCTGGACCTTAGTCCAGCGAACAGATTTCTTACTCCTAGAATAGAGAAAGTCTGTACTCTATTATCAAGAAAGGGAGACCTGGATAAAGTGGAATGTGTGAGGAGGAAAATAAGTCATAGGTCTTCATAGCTATTTGGGACTTAGAGCCTTCACGGCACAGGAAAAATACAGGCCGGTTCGCAGGCCGGTATTTGTCCTGTTTTGCGGCCGGCCCCACGGCCGCAGGGGGGGACGTCTTTTTTCCGCGATGAGGGTATAAAAGCCCTCCCCCTTCGCATTGGTTTGAACAGATTCCATCCGGAAACCGATTATGCAAGCACAATGCTTTGCGGCCGGACCGCGGGCAGCAAAACCGTCGGACGGAAAACACGTGCAGTGGGGACTGCTGCACGGGTTTTCCATAGATCACAATTGTGCTCATTTTTGGCCGTTTTTTCAGGCAGCCTGAAAAACCGCAAACCGGCTGAAAAACCGTCCGAAAACCATTGCCATGGGGACATGCCCTTAGGCCTAACCCATTGCCACTAAATCACAGAAAGTTCTGGATGTTAGAAGTGAGTGTTGAAGCTCCTATTATGTCAGTGAGGCTGTGCGCACTGGGTTCATGCTTGCTACAGGTTCTCTAAAGCATTTGGATTGTAAACCTGATCTGGAGAAACTATACCAGTTTTGATATCGTACATGAAGTAAAGCGATCTGTTATTTTTGAAACATCATCTTGAACTCCTGCCTGTTTATTGCTGCATTACAACATGGATACATTCCACTAACACCCCAAAGGGGTTTACAACAATACCTAAATCAGGAGTGAGTCCCGGGAAACTTAGAGGAGTACCACCACATTCATCTCCTTCACCTGCAGCACCCCCAATTTGATTGTATTTTGTCCCAGGGGAGTAAGTGAGACTTGGAAGAAGGGCCACCGTGACATAACTATGACCCCCATCCACTCCTCTGCTCCTTTTGAGTCATTACACATGAAGGGAAGCATATATCATTAATTGTGATACACCAGAAAATTGGCACACTAATTAACCACATTTATGTTCCATGATGCTCACCTTTTGCATGACTACAAGAGGCCAACACACTGTATTGTTAGTATACAGGTGACTACAGAAGTCTGTGATCCTTCCTTAACTAACATTCCTTTTACATAGGCCAATAATGGTCCGTTTGGAGCACCAATCAACCTAATGCAGTTCAAATGTCACTCCTTAACATAAGCCTTCATGTTGCCCAATTGTCCTGTAGTGAACAGCCACACTCGGTTGAGCATAGCCATCTGCTTTCATTATTGTCAGTAACACATCCCTGGTTTACATGGGAATACAGTGCGGAACAGTGACGTAGCTACAGGGGTCACAGCGGTCACACTTGTGACCAGGCCCCTGAGTCAAAGGGGCCCACAGGCTCCCCTCACCACACATGGTGCAGGTGGCGCCTAAGGCAGACGCATCCAGACTACACTGATCCCGCCCGTTCAGCCCACTTGAGGCAGTGGCGCAATGTATTGATGTCATCATGCTGTTGCCTGTATGAGGCCCTAAGACTACCGCTAGGAAGTGGCATCCCGAAGTGGGTGGTATGATGACGTCCCACAACCCATTCTGAATTCAAAACTAAGCTTTCCATGGGAGACAGAGGAGAGGTGAGTATTATTTATTTTATTTTTTTAATAGGGCCTCCAATATACACCAACTTAAGTACTGGGGTTGAGAGACCTTATTTACACCTACCTAAGTACTGGGGGGCCCTAAATATACCTACCTAAGTACTTCAGGGATTCTATATACACCTACCTAAGTACTGGGGTGTCTAATATACACCGATCTCACTACCAGAGGGGGCCCTATATACACCTACCTAACTACTGGGGGAGACCATATATACACCTACCTAACTACTGGGGGGTAGACCATGTATACACCAACCTAGCTATTGGGGTGAAGACCTTATATACATCTACCTAACTACTGTGGGACAGTATACACCTACCTAATAACTGGGGGGCCCTACCTACTTACCTACTGGCGGGCACCTTGTACCTATCTACTGGGGGCCCTACATTAGCACCTACGTACTGGTGGGGACCCTATATACATTTACCTAACTACTGACGGGCCCTAAATACATCAATCTAAAAACATAGGGAAGACCCTATATACACCTACCTAACTGCTGGGGGGACAGTATATACCAATCTACCAACTTGGGAACTATGTATCTACTTCTCTATGGGGGCCATTATATACCAACCTACTGGGGAACCCTATGTACCTATCTATTGAGGTCCTATATACCTACATACTAAAGGTGGCCCTATATTTTTATTTACTTGAGATGGCCCGTTATACCTACCCATTAGAAGGGGCCCTATATACCAAACTATCTACTGGGGGAACCTATGTGTAGATGCTGCTTTAAGGTAGGGTAGACTCTTCCTATTAAATAGGTAAAGTCCCCCTTCAGTGTAGTGCTCCCCTCAGCTACCTATTGGAGGCACTATATAGCTACCTATTGGGGGGACCCTATATACTTACCTACTGATGGGAACCCTATGCTGAAGGGGGTCTTTACCTACTACTTAATAGGAAGAGTTTGCCCACTTATCTGACTAATTTTTAGGGTCTAATCTGCTTGCCTAATATGGGAGGAGGGAGGCAGCCTACTATATGGAGTGTGTTCCTACCTACTGGTGGCAAATATGATGGCCCTTTAGTTGGCTGGGAGCAATTTCACTGGTTGAAGTCTAACAGGTTTGTGTGGTAAATTCTGTAGGGACAACTTGAGGCCTGGAGAAAACGTCATGGTGGTCTGAACTGGATGAAGAGAGAAAAGAGAAAGAGAACTATTCATAAGAAAAGATGTCACCTGTGAGTCCCTAACTGTAACTGCACTGTAATAACTTATGTGTGTGGAGTCTGTATACACTGGTAGCTACCACTGTATGGTCACTGTATGGTGGTAAAATACAGTCTGCATAGCCTATGTACATTGGATCTACCACTATATGGTCACTGTATGGTGGTAAAATACAGTCTGCAGAGCCTGTTTAAACTTGTATCTACCACTATATGGTCACTGTATGGTGGTAAAATACAGTCTGCAGAGCCTGTGTACATTTGTATCAACCACTATATGGTCACTGAACGGAGGTAATATACAGTCTGCAGAGCCTGTCAACACTTATGTCTATCACTATATGGTCACTGTATGGAGGTAATATATAGTCTGCAGAGCCTGTGTACACTAGTATCTATCACTATGTGGTCTCTGTATGGCAGTAATAGTGGTCCTAGTGTAATGGTTGATATTCGGTAACAGTACAATGTTTTTTTTCAGACTGTTTATGGTGGTGATATGTGGTCATATTGTGACGGTATTATTAGGTGCTTGTATATTGTTGTTAATGATATTATTGGTCTTGATATATTGATTTGGTCAGTAACAGTATGATGGTATTAGTCACTATATAGTGGGTATATTTGGGGTATTCTGTGGTCCTTGTATATTGCTGTTATTGGTAATATTGGTCTTAGTATACTGGTTTGCTCAGTAATATTCTGGTGGTATTAGTCACTATATAGTGGTGACATGTGCTGATAATGTGGCCTTTGTATTGAACCGCAGAATACAGATAACGTCAATTAAACTAATCAGTGTAAACTCCAATAAAAAATAAATCCAAAAAACAAAGCTGCAAACAATTGCATTTTTTTCCTGTTCGCTCTACAATTTTTTTTTTTGGGGGGGGAGGGGGCAGAGGGAATAGACACTTTTTGATATTAGTTTTATTTTATTAGACAATCCCTTTAAGCAGAAATTTCCCAAAGCACGTTACACTGCAGACATCGGGCACACAAAGTAGGGAACCTGTTGTTGAAAAGAAGTGGTCCACAGCCGATGTCTGGGTGTAGGGTGGCCCAAGCTGAATGGAGAGGTCTGTAATTTTTATTGTAGGTGCACTTCAACTGTGAGAAACAAAATCTAAAAAAAAAATCCAGAAAATCACATTCACATTGTATGATTTTTAAATAAATAACTTGTATTTTATTGTATGATATGTATTGGTACAGAAGTCTTTGTTTGCAATTACAGAGGTCAGACATTTCCTGTAGTTCTTAACCAAGCTTGCACACACTGCAGCAGAGATTTTGGCCCACTCCTTCATACAAATCTTCTGCAGATCTTTCAGGATTCTGGGCTTATGTTGGGCTACATTGAGTTTCACCTCCCTCCAGAGATTTTTGATGGGATTCAGGTCTGGAGACTGGCTATGCCACTCCAGGACTAGTCCCCGGAGTCGATTGCTAAGGTCTTATCAATCGACTTGAGGCCTTAACAACTGGCTTAACAAACGACTGGAGTCCCCGGAGTCGATTGCTAACTCTTATCAACTGACTTGTCTTGAGGCCTTAACAACCGGCTTAACGACTGTTAGCGACTTCACAACACAGTAAATTATGTGATCCCCCAGTGAAGGTAAAAGGGTCCCCCAGTAAGTTATACGTCCCCCAGTAGGTGGTTATATACTTTATATATCTCCCAGTAGGTGAGTGTGTAGTTTATATGTCCCCCAGCAGGTATATAGGCATGTTATTGATCCCCCAGCAGGTATATGGGCAGGTTATGGATCCCCCAGCAGGTATATGGGCAGGTTATGGATCCCCCAGCAGGTATATAGGCAGGTTTAGGTCCCCCAGCAGGTATATAGGCAGGTTTAGGTCCCCCAGCAGGTATATGGGCAGGTTATGGATCCCCCAGCAGGTATATGGGCAGGTTATGGATCCCCCAGCAGGTATATGGGCAGGTTATGGATCCCCCAGCAGGTATATGGACAGGTTATGGATCCCTCAGCAGGTATATTGGGACCCACAGTGTTATGGATCCCCCAGCAGGTATGATGGGACAGGGTTATGGATCCCCCAGCAGGTATATTGCAGGTTATGGATCCCCCAGCAGGTATATAGGCAGGTTATGGATCCTCCAGTAGGTATATAGGCAGGTTTAGGTCCCCCAGCAGGTATAAAGATAGCTTATAGGCCCCACAGCACGTGTATATATAGGTAGTTTATAGGCCTCACAGCACATATGTAGGTAGATTATAGCTCCTCCCTGCACGTATATAAGTAATAATAGCCCCCCTCTCTGCACATATAACAGTAGATAATAGCCCCCCTCCAGCACATAATAACAGTAGATAATAGCCCCCCTCCCTGCATATATAACAGTAGATAATAGCCCCTCCCTGCACATATTTCAGTTGATTATAGCCCCCCTCCCTGCACATATGACAGTAGATAATAGCATCCCTCCCTGCACATATAACAGTAGATAATATCATCCCTCCTTGCACATATAACAGTAGATAATAGCCCCCCTCCTTGACACAATAATAACAGTAGAGTAATACCCCCTCATCCCTCTGCACATATAGACAATAGATAATAGCCCTCCCACTTTCTCCCCTGCACATATGACAGTAGATAATAGCCCCTCCCTGCACATATGACAGTAGATAATAGCCCCTCCCTGCACATTTCATAGTAGATAATAGGCCCCCTGCACATATGACAGTAGATAATAGCCCCTCCCTGCACATATAACAGTAGATAATAGCATCCCTCCCTGCACATATGACAATAGATAACCCCCCCTGCACATATAACAGTAGATAATAGCCCCCAGCATGAATAGAGCTAATTAAAAGTAATAACCTGACAGCACTCACCTGACCTCGCTCCCTGTTGCTGCTCCCGGTCTTTTTCTTCAGCGGCGTGACGTCACCAGGCCGCGCGGGCAGCGTGATGATGCGCACACCGCCCGTGCACTCCGGCGCGCACAGAGCCGCATCCTGCCTGCGGCCACAGAGTACTCTGCGGAGCTCTCTGCTCCGCCAAAGCATCTAACTGTATGTGCGTCCAGCGGACGCACATACAGTTAGTCGCGCCACCGCTGCCGTCGCCAAGGTCCTAAGCCGATAGCTTAGCGACTGGTAACGGCTTAGGACCCTAACGATCGGCGGCGGATAGCGGCGGCGCCGGGGACTATCCCGGACCTTAAAATGCTTCCTACGGAGCCACTATTTAGTTGTCCTGGCTGTGTGTTTTGGGCCATTGTCATGCTTGAAGACCCAGTCATGACCCATCTTCAATGCTCTTACTGAGGGAAGGAGGTTGTTGGCCAAATCTGTTTGTTGCTGCACTGCTTCTCTGGCCATTCCTGTTTTTGTTCTCCCTGTACTTTGTTTGTGCCTGTTTTCTGTTCTGCTGTTTGCCCCCATGGATCCACTCCCCTGTATTTTATGTTTATTTTTTGGACTTCATGCATGTCTATATCTATCTGCATGTTGTATAATAAAAGTCCTTCTCTAAAGTAAATGTCACTTGATGAATTTGTTTTGTGGCATTATAAGTAAGATTTTGAGTTATTTGTAAAACAACTCAATGTGAACCCTTTAGGTTTTTATTTCACTTTTGAGGTTCCTAGATGTATTGATTTACAAAAATGAGAACAGTACTCTGAGAAGAAAAGTCTTTAGAAAAGAAACAGCAACCATCAACTTTCTCAAGTGGGAGAGCTGCCACCATAAGTATCTAGTCAGAGGTATTCCTAGGGGGAAATATCTCCAACTGAGGAGACATTTTTTGGATGTGGAATCATTTAAAACTCAAGCAAGGGACCTACAAAAATGGTTTAAACGCAAGGGTAATCCAAAATACACTCTAAAACAAGTCTACCAATTTCCCTTAACTAAGGAAAGATCTACATTATTGATAACAAAAGAACAAAAAAGCAAGATAGTGAACGACCTGACCTACGTATAATAGGTTGCTTTGACCAACTGGCTACTGAAGTTAGAGAAGTGATATCGCGATATTAGATTATCTTTCTCACAGATAAAGATCTATCAGAAATACTACCTATGAGGCCAGTGATAACCTACCACAAAAGGTAGATGCATAAAAGATAGAGTGATTCATAACCTCTTTACCAGACCACAGAGTGAAGTCTACTGGCTAGAAGAGAGTCCCAAGGGTGTTACAAATGTGGTAATTGTAAGTTCTGCAAATGTGTTACAAATTGTAAAGGGTTTTCAAGTGCAATAAATTTTAAATCCAGGATTTCATCAATTGCAGATTGCTCTGTTATGTATGTGGCCACTTGTCTTTGCCCTCGCAACTATAAAGGTAAATAATGTCCCATTGTTCTGAATTTATTTATTTTTTGCTATTAAAGTTATGATAGTTTTTGTTTGAAGATTTAGTAGTACAAGTGTAGCCACAACAGTATTTCATAGACTGTCCTCTACTTAATAGGTTGTACATTTTATGAGTGAATTGGAAACAACTTGATGTAAAGTATTGTTTATCATTAGTTAAGCACAAGCCTCAAAGAACTCAGGTGTCATAAAAGCCTGAGGAGGAGCAACGTGATACTAATTGGGATTTTTCTGTTGTTTGTATTTTTTTCCAAATAATCTAGAAACATATGCCGTTAATTAAAATAATTTGCCATCATTTGTTTGATGTATGTTTCATGAAACAGAATGTTTATCTATCAAAGATTGTGATTTGTATGTTTGCGATGAAGCTGGATGAACAACTTGGTGATGACCATCATTTTTGCCAAGGGTTGTATTGATAGCCTATTCTGAGGCTAGAAACCCTCTTCATTGTGTAGCGGCGGCCCCGCTTCCTGGCCCATGGGCCGTGGGCGCACCCGTGGTTCCCCTCCCGAGCAACTGCCGGGGTCGGGTGCCGCCGCGGGACGAGCCGGGGGTCCGCCCCTGGTAGTAACTTACCCGGCCGCGTTCATGTCTCACCCGCGTCCCCTGCCGGCCAGGCCGCGTGTGCCCGTTCCCTAGCGCGCGTTCTCGTAAATTTAAAGGGCCAGTGTCCCGATAATTGGTTGTCTGCCAGACGCCTCCCCTATTTAAGGGTCCGCTCTGCAGTCACTCCTTGCTGGATCTATGTTGCCCCGAGCCGTAGAGAAAGCGTTCCTGAAGTATATTGTCGCCTTACCGTGTACCAGACCCTTTGCTACGTTTCCCGACTCCGAACCTTTGCCGCCTGCCCTGACCTTCCTGCCTGTCCACGACCACGAACCATTGCCGCCTGCCCTGACCTTCTGCCTGCCCACGACTACGATTCTCGGACTACGATTCTGTACCTCGCTGCACCTCGGCCGCCATCGCAAGCAAGTCACGTCAGGGACGACGACCTGGTAGCCTCACGCCGCAGCAAGTCCATCCCGCTTTGCGGCGGGCTCTGGTGAAAACCGGGGGCTACTTAGATTCCGTTCCCTGGCGTGGCTTAACTATCATCTCTTGCGGTGGTCCAGAGGATCCACTACCCAGCCGTTACACATTGGTAGTGTTGACTATAAATGAAATAAATTAAAGTCTTTTACAAAGTTTTGGATAGATACAGATGTCCAATTAAGGTGTCCACCTTAATTTTTACAATTTAGTTAAGGTTTCATGATACAAATTCAATACATTATTGTAACATTCTAGCAAAACCCTTGATAGGCTGCAACTCGCATCACAACCCTTGGGTGGTCATATATAACATATACATCTTCCCAAAGAGAATAGCAAAATCCCTTTTTTTAGCTTGCCATCTTATGCCACTCATTTTAGGACACAGTGGAGTAGTTAGATTATTATATTGCTATGTATTACAAAAGCGATTAAAGACTTGCATAGTCTAGTTCTATAGTGGTGCTAAAAAAAGTTAAAAAAAGTTTAAACACCTTAAAAATTAAACAAAAAGCAAAAAAAAAAAAAAAAAAATCACTGCCCCCTCCATAAAAGCACATTAAAAAACAAATATAAAAAAGTACACATAATAGCTATAGCTGCATTTAACGTTCTAATCTACAAAATTATCGTTGTCTTTATTCCATATGGTAACCACAAAAAATTAATAATGCAATTTCCTTTCTTCAATTGGTATATTTGACTATTTAAGAAGAAATTATTTTCCGCAGCATGCCACACTATAGTCCAAGTAGGGAACCTGTTGCTAAAAATTAGTGGTTCACCAATAGTGGGAAAAATAAGCATTTGATATACTGGCAATTTTGCTAATTTTCCTACCTACAAAGAACGAAGAAGCCTGTAATTTTTAGTATAGGTGTAGCGATTCTAACCGGGATGGCTAGAAACGTGCGGTTGGACAGATCCTCTGGGCCCACCGCGGGCCAAGATGGTAGATGCAGGCAGTGGGTAGCCAAAGTGCAGGTCTGGGTTGACGGTACAGGAACGGAGACAGGCAAGGCAGGTGTAGCCGTTAAACGTGTACACAGTCCAGGTGTAGCTGGTGAACGTATGCACAGTCCAGGTAGGTAGCAGGTGTAGGCCAAGCAGCAGGAATAGGCCAGCAGGTGCAGTGGCAGATGTACAGCAGGTAAACGTGCAAATGAACGTGAAGCAGAGTCAGCAGCAGTACAGCAGCTAAGGGGTCAAGCTCTTGTGCTGGAAGACAACAACAAACGGACACTGGGAACAGGGAGGAAGTTCCTTATATAGCCAGAGGTTACAGGTCGCTGGGCAGGGCCAAGGTACTCTGACTCTTTAAAAGTGGTGCAGTGCCGGGCGCGTGCCCCTAGAGGGAGCACATGTGCGCACAGGATGCCAAGGAGCTGGAGGAAGCAGCAATGGTGAGGCGTCAGGAGTGGCAGGAGCCAGGACAAGTGCGTGCAGAGATCCAGGGACACCAGGGGATGTCGCAGCAGTGGCCGGGACACAGGAGACACGGGCACGCTGTCGGTCCATAGCAGGGGCCGCGGCGTGAACCGTGACAGTACCCCCCCTTAAGCCCTCCCCTCCGGGCTAGCCGGGTACCCACAAAACGAATAGGGGTAACCACCTCCTCCTCGGTATCCCAGGAACTGTCGTCAGAGTAGGTGTCCAGAGAGTCCCGGAAAACTTCTTGGACCTGGGGAGAAGAAGCAGAAACAGTAGGCAAGGGGTGGGGTGGGTGGGAGTCAGAGGTGTCTTTGCAGACCAGGGGCTTTTCTTGCAGATGTGAATCTTCCACCGGCACAGCAGAACCAATGGGCAGAGAAACGGGAGGGCAGGACTGCTCCAGATGGGTGGGCTTGAGGCAGTGAATGTAGCAATGCTTGCCCCATTGGATGACTTCACCCGTTCTCCAATCCAGGGATGGGCTGTGAAGCTGGAACCACGGGAGCCCAAGCAAGACTGGAGCAGATGAACTTGGCAGGACGAAGAAGGAGATGTCCTCTTGGTGGGAACTTCCAATTTGTAGAGACACAGGCTGGGTGTGGAACTGGACTGGCTCCTTCAGGATCTCCCCGTTAACGGATGAGAAACTTAGTAGTTTTTCCAGACGGGAAACAGGCAGGCAGAACTTCTCCAGTAGGGACAGATGGAGGAAGTTCTCGGAAGAGCCGGAGTCCAGAAGAGCAGGAACTTCGGAAGCATCACCAGACGAGAAACGTAGGGTGACTGGAGTGGTCAAAGGGGGAGCAGGTACACCGTTATTCAGGGTAACTTCACCCACAACACCATGGTCCTGGGGTTTTCGGGGTGCAGGTGGGGGGAACGGGGCAGTTTTTTCAGGTAATGGACAGGTACCACCGCAGTAAAGGCACAGGTTTTAAGCGCGTCGAGGGGGCGTTTTCCACGTGGAGAGATGAGTGGGTTCCTTCCAAGGAAAAAAGGAAAAACTTATCCCTAAAAAAAGTTGGCTTTAAAGGTTAATTACCCCCATCGCACATAAACCAAAAAAAACCAAAGAAAGGGGAGGGGGGTTAATGAAAATTGTGTGCAATATAAAATTTAACTTTTTTTCCCCTTTTAAAAAAAAATATGCGGCTAAGCATTAAATAAAAAATAAAAAAACAAACATAAGTCCCCAAAATAAAAAAATGGGCTTTAATAATACAAACTCGACGAGCCCACTGGGGGTCTCCACCCCTTGTAATGTTAGAGCATTTCGCCCCCCCGAAAAGGGACGACCCCCACCGGTAGGGGTTTTACCCTTTAAAAAACCCCAAATCTTACCCTTACGGGGAAATCATAAAAAAGCCCCAAACATTTTTTCGACCCATCACGTCTTTTTGGGGGAAACCAAAAAGTGATGTAATAATCTAAAAAATGGAATAAAAAAAATTTCAAAAAAGAGGGAAATGAACGGATGAAGTTCCCCCCAATTTTTATCCTTTTTTCCCATATTAGATGTCATAAAAGGGACAAATCATATAGTGCAGGTTAATATGTATCAAATTGCTGCTGGGTAAAATGCAGCCAAATCATGTTTTAATAAAAAAAAATTTGATGTTTATAATACAAACTGCCCAAAATCCCCCCCCAAAAAATTTGCAGCCCCCAAAACCCCCCCAGCAGCAAAAGACACATACATCAGAAAAAAAAAAGTCTGAAACTTCCCAACACAGAGTTTTGCATAAAATTGCGGCCAAAAGGGCGTATGGCCCCCAAAAAGAAACACGGAAGGGCTATGGTTGTGCCCGCCGTTTGTTTGGCACAGGCACCTTTAAATGTGTTGGAAAGGGCGGATGTACTTTTGCTTCACCGGGAAAAGGGGGCACATGTTTTTTTTCCGCCCCTCCGCCACTTCCCCGCCCCCCCCAAGGGGGGCGAAGCCCGGGCCCAAATAATTTCCCGAATGGTGGGGGGGTAGGGGGGGACGCGCGCAAAAAGCGCAAAAACGTCACTTCCGCCCACATTTGCCAAAAGCCCCCAAAAACGGCCATTTCCCCGTCCACTGTATAATGAAGAAAAGAAAAGAAAGGGGGTTTTTTTTAGCGCAGTATTTCAATACATAAGTGCACAAGAACCCCGGCCATTCAAAAGGGGCACAAAAAAAAATCTCACTCGAAACCCCCAAAAGGGACGAAACCCCGTGTAAAGATAGATCTTTTTTGGCTCCCCGGGTAGAAAATCGGGAGGATAGATTATGACACAGTAGTAAGTATATGAAAACAATGGTACCCCAGTAATGTATAATGACGTATTTTAAAAAAGATTTAAAAATTTACAAAATTTAAATTGTAAAGAAATAACAGAAGAACAAATAAAAGAATCTTGAAAAAAAAAAGTTATATAATTTTAATTTAAAGGGTGCTTAATAAAAGGGGGGAATTTTAAAAAGATGTTCCCCCAAATGGGTACACCAAACCCCCACATACTTACCACCTTTAAGTAGAACAAAAATTTACGGGTCATTGGGGCCCCTGTGGATATGTAGTTCCAAAAGTGAAATCCAAAAGGGGTTTAAAGGTCAAAGGGAATTTTCCATATCAAAATTCCCCTTCCTTTATTAGGTGTGAGAAGATCAATTCCCAAAAATTTTTAAAGACCTTAGAAACACCCCCGTGACCCCAAAAGGGGTCGGGGAAAAATGGTGGGTCTTTTTGTTCGAATAAAAATTAATTTTACCCTATTCTCCTTTAAACCTCCCAGGGGGTCTTTCCACAAAATCCACCCCAAAGGACACAAATTTGCGGTAGATCATCCTTTTGAACGAAAAATTTATGAAATTTTTTTAATCATGAATAAACTGCCCCATTTTTTAGTACCCTAAAAGTTTTTCCGGGTTTTCTAGATGTGGAAAGCCTATACAACCCGTTTACTTTTTTTACACCCTTTTTGGGCTGCCCTTTTTTGCCAAAATCGGGGTCACTTTAAAAGGGGGTACATTTGGCTTCTCCAAACGATTTTGAAAACTTTCCCCCTTTTCCTAAATGTAATGGTTTGGTCTCGACCTACTTTTTCTTTGTTGTCAGGATCCTTTTAAAGGGGATATCCCGGTTTTTTTATTTTGTATTTAGGGGATTCATTAAGGGGGGCCATCAAAAGTTCCTATCAATCTTATGTTCCCTGAATCAAATGATCCCCTCTTTTTTTTGGGGAGCCAAAAGCCCTTTTTCCGTGGGGGATCAGAGTGTTTTGATTCCCTTGAGTTTTCCCCCCCCCCGGGTACCTTTTTTCCCCTGAATCTCTCACCAATGTCTTTTGCCGATGAAAAAATTTCTTTTTTTGGGGAAAAATTACACGCAATCTAAAATTGCCCTCGTGGGATTCCCTTCTTTAAAAGGGAAATAGGGGTGGTTTCTACCCCAATGCAGGAGTAAAATACATCCCCTTTACAAATTGTGGGGGTTTTTCCCAATCTCCCATCAGTCCTTTTGTTCCCATACTTTCCAGGAAGGCTATTTTGGGGGGAATCAAATTCATAGGTGAACCTGAGCCCAAATTTCAGTTTTGATTTAAACTTTGCATAAACTCTTGAACCCTTTCTTTTTTCCCACTCCACAAAAAGGAAAAGATATCTTTCAATATTTTCTTGTAAAAAAAATGCAATGTTTTCAATTTTTTTAAAGGGGTTGTCCCAAAGACTATTTACTCCCCCCAAAACCCAAGTAAAAAAATTAGAAAATTTGGGGGCCGGGGAATGCCCATGGGGGTTCCTCTAAAATTGTTTATAAAATTTTCCCCATTGAATAAAAAAAAAAATTCTTTGTGAAAAAAACCGTTAAGAGACCCAAACACAAATTTTTTATGTAGATCAAACGTTGACCCCTCCCCCTAAGAAAATGCTCATTGCCTTGATCCCCAGTTCATGTGGAATAGAGGTATAGATTTACCCCAAAATAAATGCTTTCCCCAAAAAGCTGTCTTTGGGGACCCTTAAACCTTTAAATTTTTCCCTTTGGAATTTCCCTGGAAACCCTTTTTTTTAAGACGATTTGGGGTTCTACAATGGGTTTTAAAGGGCCTTTTATCTTGGTAAAATCCCACAATTTTGTGGAGGCATCCTTTACCCGACAAATATAGGTTTCCCCCCCCCCCCCCTTCCCCCCTTTGGGGGGTTTAAAAACCCTTTTGTATTTTGGGGAGCCAAAAAAATTGGGCGCTGTTCGGGGGAAAAAAAGGGGAAAAAGGGGAAATCAAATTCAGGGGACTAATCAACTCGTTTGGGTTTTTGCAGGTGAAAAAAATCTCCAGTAATTTTCGTTTGTACTCTTTGATGGATCTTTTCTAAGGAATTTTATAACGTGGGTCACCAGAAGTTCTTAAAACGTCCCCCATAGGGCTGTGTGATCAGTACAACTATATTCCCCCCCTTTTCAGAGGGTTTTTATAACTATTTCCCCGTTTTTGTTCTAATTTAAAGATTGCCTGTTTTTTCCTTTTAAAGGGCAATACGAGTATCCCCCTTTATTTTCAATTTTCTAGATCTTGGTTTACTTTGGGGAAAAAAAGGGCTCCCATTCAAGAAATGGGTTCCTAATGGGGGGATTTTCTTTTTTTTTTTGACAATGGTAAAAGGACCTTTTCCCTTATGTATGTTGTCATCGCCAAAACTTTTATAATAGTCTGGGCATCTTTTTAAAAATGTCAACACCTATCCCCCCCTTTTTAAAAAAATTTTACTTTATTTCCCCACACTTGGGTATTTTGCCAACCCCATTTTTCGCCCAAAAAATGTACATCCTTTTATTCCCCAAATTTAATAAATTAAATTTTTTCCGTTGGAACGAACGAAATTTTTTCTTTAGGGGTAAAATTTCTTTTTAAAAAAGGTTAAAGGAAAAAAGGGTTTTCTATTTTTATGTTGGTCCTTTTTTTTGGGGCGGGTTTTTTTTATTTCGGAGTTGAACGTTTCCCCGATGGGGTTTTACGGGCTAAAAAAAGGCTTTTGTTGTCCTCTACGTTTTTTGCCTTTCCCACGTCCCCTTTTGTCCTGTTTATTAGGGGACTGTCTATTTTTTCTTTTCCCCCCAAGTCTTTAGTCTGAAAAATCGTTTCAATTTTTGGGGAAAGCGTTTAAAACCCCTCCTACGTGTTTAAAACCTGAAAAAAAAAAATGTTTGTTTTCTCTAAATCCCCCAAATCTCTAATAAATTGCCCTTTTGTTTTCCCGGGCCCTTTGATTTTTGTTTTTGAAATTTTTCTATTTAGTTCTTTTAACTGTTTTTCTTTAGTACAAATTCCCGTCCTTTTTTCAAAGGCCCGTACGTTGTAAAATTTAATTCTTTCAATTTTATTATTTTAAAGCCTTCTAGGCTAGCTCTTTCTTTGGTTTAAAAAAAGCTGCATAAACCGCAAGGGGAAATAGCGGCGCTTCCTTTTTCCCTTTGAAACAAACCAAAAATTTGAAGTTTTAAAGGGGGAGGGGTTTGAGTTTTTAGGGGGCCCCTTGGGGCTTCTGGTTTTTTTTTATTTTTTTCCAAGCTTTTTATTTTCCCCGCAGCAAGATTTGTCCCCCATTAAAACGTTTCCCGGTCCTTTAATGCAAAACTCAGGGAAAAAGGGGGTTTTTTTTTTATAAAGTAATTCCCCAAAACTGAAAATATTTTCCTCGCATCTGTTAACCTTTTATCTAAAACTTACATCTGTTTTCCAGAAAAAACCCGCCATTACCTATCAGCACAGTTTTATTTTTTTAAAAAAAAAAGGGAAATTATCCCAAATAATTTGTTAGCATTAGGGGAATTACTCCAAAGCACTTTAAAAAAAAAACCAAGAAAGGAAATGGGATGATAAATGTGTGCAATTTAAAAATTTTTCTTTTAATTACAAATTTTTTAATTTAAAATTTTCGGCTGGCATTAAATAAAATAAATCAAAAACACCCATAAGTGCCAATGAAAAAAATTTGGGGCATTAATAACTAAATAAACCTGACGAGTCCCCTGGGGGGCTCCACACAGTGTAATTTGGTTTTTGAGCACTCCCCCACAAGGGGGCCCCCTCACCGGTTTTGGGGGTTTTTCCCATTTTTGGGCTCAAAAATTCCCCCTTTCGGGGGTTAAACATACAAATTTTCCCAACATTTTCGACCCACCCAAAAAAAATCTCTTCAAAAGGGAAAAAAATGAAATGATGTAATAATCTAGAAAAGGAATCAAAAAATATGGGTATGAACGGGTGAAGTTTCCCCCCAAAATTTTCCTTCCCCTATTTGAAGTCATAAAAAGACAAATTTATATGTGCAGGTTAATATGATCAAATTGCTGCTGGGGTATATGCAGCCATACACGTGTATAAGAAAAAAGAAGTGAGTTTATAAAAACAAAAATGTCCAATCAATTTCCCATATAAAAGCAGACCCCCAAAACCCCCCAGCAGCACAGACCATATCATTAAAAGAAAAAAAATCCCGTACTTACCAACACGAGATTTGGGATTAATGCAGGTCATAGGCGTATGGCTCCAAAAAGACACACGGGAAAGGGTATGGTGGCCCGCCGTTTTTTTTGAAAAGCAATCCCCTTTTGGGTTAAAATCCCCCACCGCCAACTCGTCCTTGAAGGTTCCCTCGAGGCCAAACCCCCGAAGGGGAGAAAAGAGGGGCCCCGTTTTTCCCGGCAGCTCGGGGGCCAGGGTATGGAAACCCCCTGGGTTTCTGACCCCCCAAAGAATCGCCCTGAAGGAACCGGAGGGAATCGATGGGAAACAGCAATGTATTGCCCCAAAGTACTGAAAAGGGTTTTCCCCGAAGGCACCAGGGAACCCCCTGGAAAGGGCTCCTGTCAGGGATCCCCCCTCCCCCCAAGGGGGGAGACCCAGGCCAAAGGGCCCCAAAATGACAGGAGGCTAAAAAATGAAGGCCCCTTTTGGGGAAAAGGTCAGAAAAAAAATGGGGGAGCCGGACCTCAAAATGGATGGGGCAAATGATTAGGAACTTCGACAGTAAAGATGGGGGCTCCAGGGAAAAACGGGGAAAAAAGGAAAAAGGCAAGTGCAGGGGTATGACTGGCATGGCATGTTGGGGGCGGAACCACCGTAGGTGGCAGAGCAGGGGTTTGATGCCAAATGCAGACATGACTTCGTCCCAAAACGGGTGGGGAAGCTGCAGCTTACGGGAAAAATTGCTCAATGTGGACCCCCATGACGGTTCAAACCAAAGGCAACCCGGGTCAGGCAGAGTCCTCCCGGGGGAATCCCTATTTAAAGTTCAGTTTGTACTGTTTAAAGGGTTCTAACCGGAAAGGGTAGAAACGTGCGGTTGGAAAGTCCTTCCCACCGCAGGCCAAGATGGTAGATGAAGGCGGTGGGTAGCCGAAGTGCAGGTCTGGGATGACGGTACAGGAACAGAGACAGGCAGCTCAGGTGTAGCCGTTAAACGTGTACATAGTCCAGGTGTATCTGGTGAACGTATGCACAGTCCAGGTAGGTAGCAGGTGTAGGCCAAGCAGCAGGAATAGGCCAGCAGGTGCAGCGGTAGAGGTACAGCAGGTAAACATGCAAATGAACGAGTAGCAGAGTCAGCAGCAGTACAGCAGCTAAGGGGTCAAGCTCTTGTGCTGGGAGACAACGAAATGACACTGGGTACAGGGAGAAAGTTCCTTATATAGCTAGAGGTTACAGGTCGCTGGGCAGGGCCAAGGTACTCTGACTCTTTAAAAGTGGTGCAGTGCTGCGCGCGTGCCCCTAGAGGGATAGAGGGAGCACGTGTGCGCACAGGATGCCAGGGAGCTGAAGGAAGCAGAGATGGTGAGGCTTCAGGAGTGGCAGGAGCCAGGACAGGTGTGTGCAGAGAGCCAGGGACACCAGGGGATGTCGCAGCAGCGGCCGGGACACAGGAGACACGGGCACGCTGTCGGTCCATAGCAGGGGCCGCAGCATGAAGCGTGACAATAGGTACACCAACTGGGAGAGATAGAATCTAAAAAAAAAAAGTCCATAAAATAACATTGTATGTTTTTTAAATAATTTGCATTTTATTGCAAATACAATTTGATACAATAGAAAAACAGAACTTATTATTTGCTGCAGAAACCTTTGTTTGCAATTACAGAGGTCAGACGTTTCCTGTAGTTCTTTAACAAGTTTGCACACACTGTAGCAGGGATTTTGATATTCTCCAGGTCTTTCAGGTTTCGAGGTTGTCGCTGGGCTATATTGAGTTTCTGCTCCCTCCAAAGATTTTTGATTGGGTTCGGGTCTGGAGACTGGCTGGGCCACTCCAGGACCTTGGAATGCTTCTTACAGAGCCACTCCTTAGTTGCCCTGGCTGTGTGTTTCGGGTCATTGTCATGCTTGAAGACCCAACCATGACCCATCTGCAATGCTCTTAATGAGGTGTCACAACGCGTGTCATGGCCCTACACCCAGACCGCAGCTGCGCTCACCTCCTGGCACCCAGCGTCTCCCGCGGCGTGGTCCAGGCCTATGGCCACAAGAATCCCCGCTCTCGGCTCTCTGCGTGCGGCGCCGTTACTCACCCAGCCCTGTCTTGCTTCCTCCCGGTCCTGCGCGCGTCTCTACTTTTTCCTGCTGCGAGATGCACATTGCTCTGCAGGCCACTAAGGGAGCACAAGCAGTGGTCTTCTGGATTTAAAGGGCCAGTGAACAGGTATTCTTTCTCTACTGATGCCCTTTGGGAAGGGGATTTTTAGGGATTTCTCTTCCTGCCATCCGCTGGCGTGGTTCCTGCTCATGCCGGCCTGCCTGTCCATCCACCTTGGTTCTCTGCGTTCCAGCCTGTTTCAGTGTCTCCAGCTTTGACTGTCACTGCTAGAACCTGCGTCAGGAGTAGCAACATGGTGCTTCCCTGCTGCAAATCCCTTCCTGCTTTGCAGTGTATGCCGGTGAAAACAAGGGGCCCCTTAGACCCAACTCCCCAGTGTAGGCTTCGCCAACTCTACGTGGTGACCAATGGATCCACCATCCTCTCTTCTGAGCAGGGTAACATGAGGGAAGGAGGTTGTTGCCCGAAATGTCACGATACATGGCTCCATTCATCCTCCCTTCAGTCTGGTGCAATTGTGCTGTCCCTTTTGCAGAAGAGCACCCCCATCCTTCACGGTTGAGGCAGCACAGTTGGGGTTGTACTCATCTTTCTTCTTCCTCCAAAAACCAACGGTGCATTTTGATACCTAAAATTTTCCCCCCATGCCTCCCCGGATCACCCAGTTGGTCTTTGGGGCCAAACTTCAAATGGGACTGGACAGGGTGCTTGGTGACGGGGGGAATTTGGTGCCCTGGTAGGTTTTTTTAATCCTTAAGGGTTAAATCTTTTAAAGACTGTGGCCCAAACGTTTTCAGGCCTTTTACCAGATTTCCCGGGTTTTTTTTCCCTGGGTTTAAAATTCCTGATTTTTCTCGGGAATTTTTTTTCCCAAAAAAGCGAGTTCTTGCATGGCCCCCCTGCTGCAAAAAATTAAACAGTCATCTTTGTTTCTTCCACAAATTTTTGTCCTGTATTTCCCCAAATCTAAAATTTTGTTTTTGGGGTGCCCTTTAAAAGCTTTTGGTTTTGGGCTAGGGTGGAGGGGTTTTGGATTTTTGTTTTGTTTGATGTGGGGAAAAAGTGTTTTTTATACAGGTAAAAATTTTCAAACGGTGCAATTAAAAAAGGGGGTAATGGGGTCACAGGTAGGGCCCCCCCCCCCCCCCTTAATAAAAAGGCTAAAAGGTTCTGTGGAGTCGGGTTTTTCTTGCTGGCGATAAAAAAATTATTTAATGCAAAAAAATGAAAATTTAAATTTTTAAAAGTCATAAAAAGGAAATTTTTCCCTGGTTTTTTTTTTTAGTTTGGTCTTTTCCACGTTGAAGTGTACCTACGATAAATATTCCCAGGCTCCCTCCCTGCTTTGTAGGGGGGAAAAACTTTGGTTAAAAAATCCCCATGTATCAAATACTTATTTTCCCCACTGTATGTGAAGAGGAGTAAACCAGGGAAGGGGGGTCCAAGGTAACATTCTGCATCGGGGCCTATGAGTCTTTACCTAAGCCACTGTCAAGATATAGTTTTTGAGGAAAAAGGGAAAGGGTAGGGAATTTAAAGGACCCCTCGGAAAGACTGATAAGATTTTTCACACCAAGATTTAAATTACTGCTTACTTTTAAAATTTAAAACAGAAAAAAAGTAATTAAACCACCCTAATGAGAAATTGTTTTAATTTTGGGACCCAATGCCCTCCCATATGAATTCATTTTAATGAAGGAATGATGGACATGCCCTGATAAATAGCCCAAACGTTAAAACAAAATAACAGCTCTGTCCGAAAAATTTTGCATTAATCACTGTTTTTTTATTTTAAAAATTTTAATTTAAAAATTTTAAATTTTCTAATCTAATTGAAATGTTACCTTTTTTTAAATAAAGATAAATGTCTAAAATATTTAATAAGCTATAATGTATGGAGGAACGTGTCATGTTTTCTCAGTGCTAAATAGTGATCATTCAAAATAAATTTCTGAAAAGTTAGAAAATTGTCATACTGCTCTGTTTTACATATAAAATGTAGAAACCTAAATTAACCTCTTTTTTTTTTTCTGTCCTTTTAAATTGTTTTCCTTTCCAAAGAGTCCAAAATTTTTTCCATTTTTTCCATCAAAATGGGCCCGTATGGGCCCTTGTTTTTTTTTGTGGGACAGGGTGTACTTTTTAATATTGTACTAGGATATCCACAACATTTTTTATATGGGGTACAATGTTAAATTGCAATTGTACCATTTTTAGGGATTTTATATACTGTACATATAAAAAGAGGGACTCACTGTATGTCTTCATTGGGGCATAGGGCCCCTTTTAAATATCCATCGGGTGAGAAAAAAACATAACTAGTGTTGAGCCGATTTTTAAACGAAAAATTTGAAATCGGAAAGGTTTTTTTTGGTGATCAAATTTTTAGATAATGCATAATTAAAAGGCAAAAAAATGGTGCATCTTCAATTAAGATGCCCTTTTTCCGGCTTTTCCCTTTGAAATTTTTTGGGCGGCCAGCAAATCAAATTAACAGAATAGAGCGGGGAGTGTGGTGCAATTTCTTTTACGGGGAATGTGTTTGGTTGGCCCTGGCTGGAAAAAACACATGACCTTTTTTAAATAAAACAGCGTTTCCTTTTCGGGCCCCATTGTCTCCCCAGCGTCTCATAGGGTAGGACGGCGCCTCCCCCTGGGGCCAAAAACCCACTCAGCGAAATTTAAACTATTTCTGCACAGAGAAACCTTTACTTTTAGCTGTAAACCTTTTACAATTTAGTTAGATTAAGTTGGGAAGATTTTTATTTGTTAGGTAGAGAATTTTAAAAGGGACCATCTACCCTGTAAAGTCACGGGGGGAAACGGGGGGGGGGGGGGGGGGGGCGAACACAGCCCAACCCCTCTATAAAAAAACCCCGGGAAAATAAATTTTCACCAAGACTTGGGTGTAAAACATTGCATTTGAAAATATCTTTATTATTAACGGGTTTGCAAATTAAAAAAATTTTTCCCGGGATATTTGGGCAACCTAACTTATAAAAGGATAAAATTTAAATTTCAAAAAAGGGCAGCCCTCTGTGTTAGGTGCAAAAATCCTTTTTTAAAATTATCAAAAATACTTTTTCAGATAGGTGTTCATTTTAAATTTTTAAAACCCATTCCCCCCTTTTGTTTCAAAATATCAACCTTGAAATTAAATCTGAAAACAGAAATTTTTAAATAGTCCCAAAGGTAAATTTAAAAGGGGTGCAAAAAAATACCGTGTATTATACAAAAAATAACAATTGTTTTTTTTGACTTTGGGGGCACTAAAGCTTTGTTCTTTGACCCCAGCTTCACGTAAATCAAAAACCCCAGAAATTTTTTAAAAGTCACCACGGGGTGAATTAAAGGGGTTCAAAAAATCATTTTATTATCCAATACATTTCAGATACGGGTTTTTAAACTTTGGCGCACTACAGCTTTTTCTTTGAGGGCCCCTTGCACGTAAACCCGGAAAACAGAAATTTTTTAAAAGTCACCCAGGTGAATTAAAATGTGCAAAAAAATCCCCGTGTTTTATACGAAAACATAACAAATATTTTTTTTGCATTTTGCCCATCCAGTTTGTTGATAGAGACACCTTGAATTTAAATTTTGGGAATCCAGCAAATTTTTTTTTTTGGGGGTTTTAAAAGGGTATTGGAGAATAGCTTGTGATTTTCCCCATCTTTTAAAAAGAGCCCTTTCCCAAAACTTTTCCCCCATACCTTCTAAAATTTTTTTATATTTCTGAAATGGAGCAAAATGCATGTGGTAACGAGAAAAGGGGGGGTTTTACCACTTTGGAGGTAGGGTTACGATAGAAGGTGCCCCTTCCCATTTCTGGCGAAAACCCACGATCCCAGTGGATGGGCATTTTGGGGCAGGCCCCGGGTAGGCCTGCCCTTTCGCTGGGTGGGGGGCCCTGTAAATTTTTCGGGAAACCAAACATCGTCGCCAATCTGCCCTTCCCAGGGGGTTAAATTTGGAAACCCTGCTTTCCAGCATTTCTTCCCTCCTCGTCCCCCCAGTCCCCGGGCCACAATGTCGTCATCAGCATCCCCCCAAAAACCGCCCAAACAAAAAAGCACCCCAAAAATTGTAAACTCGTGTACCCACCACGTGGAAAAATTTTTTGTCGGAAGACCTTTTTAAATAAACAAAATCGGGGGGGTCAGAAGGAAAGAAAAAAAGATCAAGGGGGAAAAATTTTTAGTCTGCTCTGACGCCCCATTTTACTGATGCCATCAGGGAGGGAAGGAAGCCGGTCAATCGGAAAAAAACCCCGGGCGGTCGGCAACGCCTTGCCCCCTCTTGTTTGAAGCCCGAAATTTCTGGATGCAAAAAGGGTTGGCCCGCCCAAGTCACCATTTTGGATTGAAGATGAAGATGACGACATTGGGGTTTCCTTCCTGGTCTTTTTCCGCAGAATTTTGTTGCAAAGCGCTTATCATGGCACGGGGGAGAAAGACGAGGGGGTTATTGTCAATACGGGTCCCCACAAAAAAGGGAGGGGGCGGTCGCAGAATTCCCTGATTTTATTCCGCCAGCCACGGTCAGCGAAACCCCCTGTTTCCTGCTTATCCGTCAAAAAGGTAAAGGGCCTCTCAAGCCGGGGGCCTTCTTTGAGCAAGCCTCTGATTCCCCAAACGATGTTCATTTTTCCGCCTTTCCCGAAAAAGCTAAGTAAGGCAAGAACCTTAAGGGGAAAACACCCCCCAACATGCTATCCATGCAGCAAAAGAAAGATTTGGGAAATGGAGGGAACATTTGGGAAAAAAAGGCCCAAAGGCCCGACCCCGGGGCCCCAACCCCTGTCACGCCCCCCTTGTCTCCGCCCCCTTTTTCCCCCTCCCCGCCACCAAAAAAGCTTTCCCAACTGCCCATGTTTCTCAGAGTCTTTGATCAGGGATCAGCCTCCGTTTCAGCCCCCCCACTTCCCCAAACACCCCACCCCCACCCCAAACACACCCCCCCTTTCCCCTTTCCCGGCCCGTTTCCCCCTTTTTACCCGTACACCCCAGCCAAGCAGCCACCCTTTCCCTGCTTCCAGGTTTTGGGACAAAGAAACACTTTTAACCCCCCAAACCCCACCCAAAGCCAAAAGCCTGAATGTCGGCTTCCCGGGCCTTTTGGGGCCTTTGGAAAAAGTTCCCTTTCCGTCTGGGGGAAACACAAGGGGTTCCCCCACACCCATGGCCCTTGCCTGCCCCCAAAAAACCAAAACCCGAGCGGCAGGTTTTTTTAAACCCCAGAAAAACCGCCCCTTTCCCGGGGCCAGCCACGTGTCATCAAAAATTTTCAAGCGCGTTGTCTGCATCGGGGCCCGGAAAAGTCCATCTAAACCCCCCGGGACACATGGACAAGTAAACAGGGCCGGGCCCCGCAATGTCTCTGGCAGCTCACTGGGTGACTGGGGGATGTTTGGGGGGAGGGGACTGGAAAAGGGGCGCGCACCCCCTAAAAACCCCGCAGGGTTTGGTGCAGGGCTCTTTTCCCCCAAGGTTTTTTTGGGGCACACGTCCCCCAATAAAAACCCAAGCCGTTTTAAAATTTTAAAATTCTGTCTTGGAGACCGCCCCACACAGGTCGGGAGCTGTGGACGGCTCCCCGCAACGGGGGACCGAGCTTCCGGGGCCTGGGTGACAAGAACCTTGCCCCAAAGGAAAGGTGGTATGCGATAACGGGGAAATTTGCTGGCCCCCCTTAAGATGGGTAGGGGTAGCAAAATCCCTTGCCTGGCACATGAAAAGAACCTGGTCGTCCAAAAATTTTCTAAAGAGCTACCCGGGTTCGGGAAATGCCTGCGAAGAAGGCTCGAGGTCTGATTTCCCGCACTTCCGTTTTTTGCACCCTGCTTCGTCCCGCCAGCTGCTTTGCAGCGTACCTCGGCCCCCGAAAACCGCCTCACGGTTTGGACGGGGCAACACCTGGAAATTTCCACCCCCAAAATGCCCCCAGCGATTGGCACACGCAATGCCCATTAGCATTACGAATGACACATGGCCTGACAAAAAGCGGGGGACCTGGGGTTTTTGACCAAACGAGAGTGGGGGGCCGGTAAAAGAGTCTGCCCCATCCTTCCCAAGTTTTGAAAAAAGACCCAAAATGGTCAGTGCCCCAAGGGCCTTGTCAGAATGAGAAAGGGTGGGATCTTATTTTGGGAAAAACGACCCCTTTGGGACACTCAAAACCCAAAAAGGTCCCCCAGCAAACGGAGGAGGAGACGGACACAGATGCGGACCGGAGCCTTTCTCCCCGGGAAAAATCCACAAGGCCCACTCAGTTTCACAATTTTGGCCTTCTTTGGGCCAGGGTTGGGGGTTTCCAGGCTAGTGCAAGGGGGCCCTCATCAGCCCCTCAGGGTGCATATCCCAGGCAAGCCCAGGGCGTGTTGAAGCGTTGCCGGGGGCAGGGGAGGAGGAGGAGGTATTCCTGGGACACCGATGTTACCAAACCTCCCTCCCTTGGGAAAGGGGGTTGGGGGAAATTTGAGGGGGGGGGGAAGGGGGGAAGTGGAAGATCATTTTTGCTAGTCCCCCCTCGACCCAGAGGGCTTGGGAAAATAAAGGCCCCAAACCTTCACATGGTGTTAGATGCTCCTTTTCCCTTTCCCCCCATGATCCCCCCTTAAAAGGGCCATCAAAATGAACAACATTTTACGGTTTGGGGGCCACCCCCCGGGTTCCCCCGGTACAAAAAAAAAACTCAGCCCCTTTCCTTCTACCCCCCCAAAAAGAGAGAAAAATGCAGGAAAGGGAGCCCCCCTTTCTGATTGTTTCAATTTGGAGAAAACTGTTGCGTCTGCTTCCCTTTCTTAAAATGTCACGGGGAACAACGCCACGACGTGACGCAGTAGATTTTCCAAGTGGGCGTAGAAAGGAAAGCAGCGGGCGGGCAAGTAGGCAGAAGCCAAATGGGTAAACCCGGGAAATCTTTATTTCCCAAAACCCCCCCCCAACGATGCAATGAAGGGCAACATAAAAAACCCCAAAAAGACCACTTAAGACATGGTGCACGACTATCTGCTTCCAACCCCAAAAAGGGTTTTTTGTAGGGTGTTCCAAAACCCAATAGTTTTCTGGGTACCCAAAAATGGACGAATGGCCCGAGCTGGCTCGCCAGCCATAGAGGTGTTTGGCCCCTGCCCAGAAACCGCGTCAATCTGGGGGGACCTTAAAGCACAGCCGGGGGGTAAAATTACGGGACAAACGACCCGGGTTTTTCCCCACAGATAATGGGGATCTTTTGCTTTCATCAAGAGGGAATCAGGAATGGATCCCGATGATGTTGTGGCCCCAATTCCCGAGGTAAACCGAAAATTTTGCGGGGCCCCTTTTCCAAAACCCCTCTAAAAACCGGGAAATTTGGTCCCTCTTGAAAAAACTTTTTTTTTAAAATAAATTAAATTTTTACTGCAATTTTTTTTCTCATTTTCCCAACATTTTCTTTTTGGGGGGTTTTTTGCTGTAGGGGGACTGGTAAAGAAAACCAATTTTTTCCCATGAAAAAAACCATTTTTTTCCCATTTACTAAACTTCATCTTTTAAATTTTTGCGGCATTTAAAAAAATGGTTTTGGGGTCATGGCCCCCAAAATTTTTAAAAAAGGGGCGAAAGTCATTTTAAAAAATTTTTTGGGTTTTAAGTTTTTTTGAGATCCCCGAAATTTAATTATTTTTCCTTTTGGAACAAAATTTGGCTTTTGGGGGAAATTTTTTCCCTCAAAAATTTTTAAAACATTTCTGAAAAGTATATTTTATAATTTTTGGGGGGTTCCAGGGGTTTGCTTTTAATTTTTAAACCCAATAATTATGGCCCTTTTGGGAACAGAAATGTGGTTTTTTAAGTGGGCATTTCTCCCCCCAACAATTTTTAACATTGGTGAGAATTCATATTTTTTAATTTTTTTTGGGGCCCATGTTGCGTGGAAAAAACCCAAAATCTTTGGCCTTTGGAAATTGGGAAAATGTGGCTTACAAGTGGCATTTTCCCTCACAATTTTTAACGGGGGGCTGGAATCCATTTTAAAAATTTTTTGGGTCATCCCCTGTTTAAAATTTAAAGCAATATACAGGCCCCTTTTAAAAAAAAATAGTTTTTTTCAAATTTGACTTTTTTTTTTTGTTTTAAAATTGTCAAAAGGGCTTTTTGGGTAATTTTTAAATTTTTTTGGGGGGCTTTTTGCTGTGAATGCACCTATACTACGGGCCCTATTTAAAAAATGTTGTTTCAAACCGGGACCATTTTTTTTCTTCACAAGGGCCCAAAGGGGCTCAAGGGTATCCCCTTTGAATTTTTGGGGGGCTTTTTGGCTGTGACATGCATTTATACTACAGGCCCTATTTAAAAAAAAAAATGTTTCTAACAGACATTTGTTTTAAAAATTTGGGCCCAAAAAGGGGTTTCATGGGCCCTTGTTTTAAATTTTTTGGGGGGATTTTGCTGTGCCCTGCACCCTATATTTACAGGCCCTTTATTAAAAAAATGTTTTTTTTTAACGACATTTGTTTTCACAATTGTCAAAAAGTGGTCAAGGGTGTTGGTGGGTCAGAAATAGGAATAGGTGGGACATTGTTAATGGACACATTTTGGGAAAAAGGGAAATTTTTTTTTTGAAAGATCTTTAACAAGCTATCAACCCTGTATTGAGACAACCCTTTTTAATTTTAATTAAAAAAAAGAGAAATAAAGAAATGGTGGGTTTCCCATCCTATTTTAAAAATTTTTGTTTTAAAATTTTTAAAAAACTACAAAAAAACATGCTTTGTACAAAAAAAGCTTTTTAAAAAAATTCCTCTAATTTTTAAAAGGGGAAAGGTACGGGAAAAAATTTGGGGACCAGATGTGGGTTTATTCAGGGGACATGGAGTATGGAGCAGGGGGAAAAAAAAAACCCAAAGAGAAAAAAAGTACAGAGCCATTTCCTCCACACGTTGATTTAAAATGAAAAAAAAGAATGCCAAAAAAAAGGGAAACCTGGGTGAAACCCGGGAGCGAAAAACCACCAGTTTTTCCCAAAGTGAAGCTCAATTGGTTGAAACCCCAAATCGGGGGGGCAAGCGCACCCGGGCCCTTTGACTGTTTTCTGGGGAAAAGGGCCCGGAGTTCTCCCCCTTCCCGTTTCCGCACTCTGTTTTCCACCCACGCCCAGTTTTCGTTGGGCGTCATCAGGGTTTTTTTAACCTGCGTGTTAAAAGATGGGGGAAACCCACCTGGGCTCCACGCCCCCCAAACTGTAACTTCGGCCATTGGGAATATGCTGGCACAGGACAGGTATAGTAAATTGTCCAGTTCAACTAAAATGGGGGGTTGAAAGACTTTTTTTCCCGGGGGCACTTTTTAAAACTGTGGGTGAGACGGGTTTTAAAGGGGTTTTTTCATCCCTTTTGGCCCTGGACAGGGTTTGTCAATGTCCATTTTCAACAAAAAAAGGGGGTTTGAAAGGCCCCCCCTTTTTTCCGGAAATTTTTTAACCCTGAGGGTCAGACGGGTTTTAAAATGGTAAATACGGCCGGGGCCCAGGAAGTTCTAGTCAATTTTCCAGTTCAACAAAAAATGGTGGGGGAAAGACTTCTTTTCCCCGGCAATTTTTTAATCTGTGGGTCAGACGGTTTAAGGGTCATGCTGCGTTCCAGGCCCAGGTTTTTGTCAATGTCCTTTCAACAAAAATTGGTGTTTCCAAAGACTCTTTTTTCCGGAAATTTTTTTAAATCTGGGGGTCATGGGGGTTTTTTTAGGGTCATGCTGCCTTTCCCAGGACGGGGAAATTCAAGTCCATTTTTCCAAGAAAAATTGATGGTTCAAAAATACGGGGGGGGCCTTCGGGCTTTTTTTTAATTTGTGGTGATGCGGGTTTAAGGGTCTGTGTGGTAAAAAACCCAGGGAAATTTGAAGGGTGTGTGATTTTTTTTCTGGGGCTTTTTAGCCTAAGTGTTGGGGCCTAAGATGTTCAGTATCCAATTTGACTTTTTGGCTTTTAATTTTCCAGCTTCTCCCCAGCCCTGTTTGGGTTAAGAATGAAGGTGTTTTTTGCTCCCCCAAAAAGAAAAAAAAATGGTCATGGGAGATGATCGACATCGACTTTTTAAAAAACCCTTATCAAATGGGGGGGGGCTGACTATCGACTATGCCCGATGTCGTTAGCCAACGAAATCGCCAACACTAAAAAAAACCCTACACTACTCACAAAAAGTTGGGGAAAATTTTGACTTTCAGGTAAAAAATTATTAAAACTGCTAAAATTTAAACCCCTTTTAGTGAATTTTATCCTAAAAGTAGGTTTTTTAAAAGCCTAGTATGCAATGTTGTTTTTTCCAAAACCCAAAAATTTATTTAATAAAAAAAAGCCAACAACTTTTGGTGGGTATACACCTTTAAAAAAAGTAAATGTTCAAGAACGTGTCATTTTGGCCTTAAGCATCAATTACAGCTTGAGAACGACTTCTCATGTGGTCACAAGCCGAGTTATTGACGCCGAGGTTAAAGGGGTACAGAGTTTTAGTTTCAAACACATTGACTTTTTTTAACCCCACTGGTTTTTTTTAAAAGAGGTTTTGGGTTGGAGAAAGGGGGCAGACCACTACACGGGGAGGCCCCCTTTCTTAAAACAGCCATTTCCCTTAAATTATGGCCCTCGATGAGCGGGAAACCCATTGTCACCCAAAAGAATTTTAAAATTTAAGCCGGTTTTTGTTAAATCGGGAGACACAATGGCTGGATTACTGTTATTCAAGTAGTAGAGGCCAGTCACTGTAACAAAAAGTGTAGGGCAGTTCTGTATTGAATAGACATACCTGCCCACACTGTAACACCACCACCAAAGACTCATCAGGTGACAACAGTGGCTTATGCATAGCACTCACCTTGATGTCTCTTGCATCGTTGACGGTCATCATTTCTACCCAGAGTGAATTGACTTTTATCATTGATCAGCACTGAGGACCACTGGTCCCTTGTCCAGAATAGATGCTCCCTGGCCCATCCAAGACAATGGACAGTGTTTACAATGAAGCGGTTATCAGTGTGTGATGTAGCCAAAGAACATCCACATCTTTATCTTTCTGTAACTTTTCCACTCTCTGTATCTCTGATGCAACCTGCTGATGATACTCTGTGACATTCTATGCTCAGTGGCCTCTTGTATCGGAGAGGATCCTGCCTAAAGCCTCACAATGGTGTTGTCTTGGTCTCCTGATATCAAAATGTGAACAGCATGATGAGGAGGACTGTTTAATGAAAAATCCAATTGATTCTTTACACAACTCACAATAGGAAACCAATGATTATGTTACAGTGTACCCACAAAGGGCCACATGTATGAAAAATGTCTAAGTCTAAAACTGACTTTGTTGCCCATAGCAACCAATGAAAGGAAAAATGAAAGGAGAACTCTGATTGAATTTTAGACCTATTCAGTTTTCATATATGTGGCCCAAAGTGTCCTGATATTCAGCGTTTCTCTTAAACTGACATTTTCAACTTTAAATCCAATCAAATTCAATCAACGAATGCACAAGGTGCACAAAACGGACTGAACATACTTCAGGAGATATAACCCCCGTTTTATACTGAATTTTGTACCACTTTTTGATGTAATATATAAAGTTTTTCACATTGAACACAGAGGCTGTGCCCTGTGATTGACTAAATTTACAATTCTAATTGATTCCCTAAATTTATTGGGTGATTCAGGGAGTAGACACCTGATGGGAATTGGTCATTAAGCTCCTTGTTAGAGATTTGCAAGTTGAAAAAGTAGTGAAACGTTGACCAGTTGGGCATGTGCATTTTAAAGTTAAGAGACAGTGTCATTTGGTGCATTTAAAAAAAAAAGAAATTTTATGTTTATCCTGAAATTTCAACCAAAAACCTAACCTTTTGAGAGTAGCAGGCTCGGACAGGCACGGTGCGCCTCTGAGCATGGCAGAGATGGAGTTTCTTTTTAACTGCATATATATACTTGGTGCATATACTTGAAAGAGGCAAAAAGCAAGAGGCAAAGTATAAGAGGCATGTGCAGTAGCTGTAGGAGGGGCTTCCAGAATCAACTCCATTGGTGGGCCCCAGAATCAACTCCACAACTGGGCACCCAGAATGAAATTCCACTTGTGAGCCCTAGCCACTCCAGTCCGACACTGATGAGTAATTTATGTGCCAAATACAGAAAAGTTGACACTTCACTTAGATATGCCACAATGGTGGTCATTCTGAAGCCAGCAAGGGGTTGCAGCAACAACCAGCGCTAGCAATAGTAAAAGGCAGACTGCAAGAGAATAGGTCAGGTAACTTATAAAGTGTTTGCGGTCTGTAAAAGCTCCAGCTTTATTGGAATGTCTTTTTTAAGGTTATCAAACCACAGAGCCACTGCCTGCAACCTTGTGTCCCTCAAATTCTCGGAGAGCAACCACAATCTAATGTCTTCTCCTGCTTCTATACAAAGGCTGTGCCCCCTTAAAACTCCTCCAGTAACCCTGTATCTAAAATTAGATGTAGCTAAGTTTAACTTGAGGGTTATATCATGGCTTTCCTTGTTACCTGTTCTTAGATAACAACAAAAAACATTGAAAACCTTGAAATAACTTTCTGTCCTGCGCTATCATAGTGCATCATCTTTCAAGTTTATTTTTGCTTCATAGGTACATTCATTGAGGAAGAGTAGCTCCCAGCACCCGGAACACATGGTCCAAATGTCCTCTTTTCTCCGCCCTCCCTGATTGTAGGACTTGCGTTGTATTACATCAATTTTACTTTCAATTTTAACTTTTTTTCTTAAAGAACAATATGTGTGTGTGCATGTGTCTAGAAAATCCAAGGATTTTAGTTACAAGAGATGCAGATTAAATGGCATGTTCTTGTAGGGTTACTATCTCTTTAACCCCTTACCAAAATTGTATATACAGTTGCATCACGAGATTGGCAAGGGGGTAAGTAGCCAGCTCACTCACTAAGCCCACTTCATAAGTGGCAACTAAGTTATAGCCAGGACCTACTTGTAACATTGCAATCATTTATGAGGCCCATGGCTGTCATGGACGTGGACCTAATTAACCCCTTAAGGACCTTGCATTTTTCCTCTCCCCACCTTCCAAGATCCATAACTTTTTTATTTTTCCACCTATATAGGCATATCAGGGCTTTTTTTTTGTAGTACAAGATGTACATTCTAATGGTGTCATTCATCATACTACAGAATATACTGAGAAACCGCAAACAAATTCCAAGTGGGACAAAATGTGAAAAAAAAGTACTTGCGCCATGTTTGCATTTTTTTTTTAGGTCATTTACTCTCCGGTATAAGTGATGTATTCTCTGTATTCTGCAAGTTGATACAATTCCAGCAATATGAAACATGTAGGGTCTACGTTATGTTTTGGTACCATAAAAATAAAGTCCAAACATTTTCAACTTTTGAAATTTGTGGCGAGGCGTAATTTTTTGCAACCAATAACTTTTTTAGACTAACACCTAAGGAATTGTGCATTTTTTTGCGGACTGAAGTGTGCTTTTTATTGGTACCAGTTTGGAATACATGCAACTTTTTGGATCAATTTAATTCCAATTCTTAGTGGATGTGAAATGACCAAAAACTTTCGGTAATTTTATTATCTACCTACATATGTGGGGCCCACCTATTGCCTATTTACCTACCTGCCTATGTGAGAGCCTCCTATAGTCTAACTCCCAACCTATGTGGGGCCCACCTGTAGCCTACCTACCAATGTGGGGCCCACCTTCAGCCTACCTACCTATGTGAGGCCCACCTACAGCCTACCTACCTACATGGGGTCCACCTATAGACTATCTACCTACCTATGTGGGGTCCACTTAGAGCCTACCTACCTACCTGGAGCCCACCTACAGCCTACATGTGACCCATTTACTGCCTACCTACCTAGCTACCCTCGGGCCTAATTACTGCCTACCTAGGGCCAATCTGCCTGCCTTCCTACCTAGGACCAATCAACCTACCTACCTATGACCTACCAACCTATCTATTAGGGGTCTGCCTACCTGGTAATATGAATCTGAGGGGTAAAAGCTATAGCTGTAGGGGGGGTTAGTCATCTTTTTTTCCTCACCTACCTAGGAGACTCTGGTTCTAAACTATGGCCTGTACCGGCTCTCCCACCCACGGTAAGTTTGTACAGAGGTGGGGGACAGTGAGGGAGGTACTGGAAAAGTGAGGATTCAAAGATATTTGTGTACAAATCTGTTAGGACGAGTGGTGGCCGGGAGAAGTCATCATGGCAGTCTCGAACCGGATGGAGAAGAAAAGGCAAAGTGAATGACTCTTCAGAGAAACCATCACCTGTGAGTCACAAGATATCAGTGCACAGCCTGTGTACACTGGTGATTACCACTATATGATCACTGTATGGAGGTAATATACAGTCTGCAGAGCCTGTGTACAACTGGTATCTACTACTATATTGTCACTATATGGCAGTAATATTGGTTGTTTTTATTTAGTATTTAATATAGGGGTATTATTCACTATGTGGTGGTATTTGTGGTGGTATAATCAGGTCCTTATCTTGTTTGTGTTATTGGTAATGTTTGGTAATGTTGGTCTTGGTATAAGTGGGATTTATTTGGCAGCAGTATGATGGTGATATACTGTATTTGGTGAGGTATTTGCTCCTTGTATCATCAAGTAACTGGATGACTATTATTAAGAGGTCCCGGTAAATGTTTGTGGTAAGGAGGGGGAGGCATCAAAACGTAGGCTTCTCTAGTTATCCATAATTTGGATCGCCACATCTAATAAAGTCCAATCTATTAAAATATAACATTATTTATAATGTACAAATAACATTGTAAAAAAGAAAACAATGCCAAAATTCATTGGATTTTTTTGTCATTCCTCATTCCCAAAAAAGCTGGAATAGAAATTTATCAAAAGTTACATGTGTCCCAAAATGGTACAAATAGAAACTACACTTCAGTCCACAAAAACAAAGTCCAAACTGAGGTCTATAGATGGAAAAACAAACACAGTATGTTATTGGTCACAGAAAATGGCAGTGCAATACAATTTAAAAAATTCAAAGGGCACTAAAACATCATGAAAATTCTAACAATTTGGTATCAATGGAATTGTACCGACTTGCAGCATACATATAAGCATGTCATTTACACCAAAACAGTGAACTTTATAGAAATTAAACTCTCTACAAAAACGGCACAACTGTTTTTTTTAAATTACACCCTGCAAAGATTTTTTTCCAATAAACTATATAGTACGTCCAATAGTAGATGTGGGTTTACCCCCAAACCCAATCCACACCAGGCAAAAAATTTAAAAACCATGATTTTCCATAAATTAATTTAAATTGTAATAATAAAGAATGGACACAGAAAAAAAATTAATAAATTTCAGCTTACTAAAAATGTATTTTAATACTTTTTTTAAAAAACCCCCTTTTTAAATGATAAACAAAATCTCCTGTAGAAAAAACGGGGGAAAAGTGCATTGCCGGGTGGTTTTGTCCCTTTTCCACACACTCTATAAATTTTTAAGCTTCCGTGGGTTTCCCTTTTTATAACTCTGAATTTTTATTTCCTTCCCGTGGGTTTTCTATTGGATTCAGCTCATTTTTGATTTCCCGGGTTAAACGGATTTGGAGGGTCCGCTGGGACCACCGCAAGCGATGGTGTAACCCAAACCAGGGGGGGGAATCTAAGTAGAACCCTTTTTTCACCAACCCCGCCGCAAAGCGGGATGGACTTGCGCGGCGGAAAACTACCAGTTCCCCCCCCCCTGGCGGGATTTTGTTTGCGGGGGCCCAAAGGGCAGGCTTTGGTAAAAAAAAACGAGAAAAGTAGGCGAAGTCGGGACGGGAAAGGGGAAAAAGGGCAGGGGGAAAAGGTTCGTGGTCGAGAAACAGAGCAAAAATTTCGGAAAAAACGGAAACGGGCCTACGGGGCAGAAAACGCTTTCTCAAAAGGCAGAAAAGGCACTAAAAAATCCGGAAAAGGGTTTAACCCGGGAAGGGAAGGGGGTTAAATGGGGTCACCTGCCAGCCTTTACCAAAAAAATTTGGGCCTACGGGCCCTTTAAATCTCCGAGACCCCGGCCCCGCCAACCCAAAAGGCACGGGCATGCGCGTCCCGGGCCCGGGCCAGGAGCCCAGAGGACGGGGAAACCCGGGGTCAGGAAAGGAGGGGGCCCGCACCCAGCCGGGGAACGGCGGTACCGGGGAGGGGTTTTCGGGGCCACTGGGCCCACGGGGCCCCATTCACAGTTTTATTTTAATTTTTTCTGAAACAAATTGAGAGTTTCTTTGGCTGTGTGTTTGGGATCATTGTCTTCCTGAAATGTCCACCCTCGTTTTGTCTTCATCATCCTGGTAGATGGCAGCAGATTTTTATCATGAATACATTTGTCCATTCATCTTTCTTCAATTTTATGAAGTTTGCTAGTGTAAACAGTGTATGCAAGTAGTAACTGAAAGCTGCAGTGCTTACCACTACCTCGTCTTGATAAAATCCTTTGGTGATTATCTTGGAGAGTACTTGACTTTAGCTGGGACTCTTTAGCCGTTCAGCATATTTTTCATGTGTTCAGTACTTTTTCCCTGTGTTATTTCTCATTATTACAAATAATTTATTTTAAGGACATCTATGGTTTGATTTCTTTGCTTGTGTGAATTGGATGGGTTGTTACCGACATCTGGTGAGACTGTCATATCAATGGCAACGTTAGAAATATATTTACTTAGAAAATTGGTGACAAGTTCAATACTTTTTTCACCTGCTGTATATATTCGAGCCATATATTGTAAGACTCCTTACACACAGTTAATGAATACCTAGAATTCAGTATATCAGAAAATTAGAATAGCGTATAAGACCAATCAAAAAAATTCATTGTAATACAGAAATGTTGGCTACTGAAAGGCATGTACAGTTTAAGCTACATACTTTGTGAGGGCTCCTTTTCCATCAATTACTGCATCAATTCGGTGTGCCATGGATTCGATCAGTCTGTGGCACTGCTGAGGCATTTTAGAACCCCAAGTTGCCTCAGTAGCAGCCTTCAGCTTGGCCATGTTGTTGGGTCTGGTGTCTCTCATCTTCCTCATGACAATACCTCGTAGATTCTTATTAAACCAGATATTAGTAGTTTTGGCAGTGCAGGCAGGTACCAGGCCCTGCTGGTAAATTGAATCAGCATCTTCAGAAATCTTGTCAGCAGAGGGAAGCATGAAGTGTGCTAAAATGTCCTAGTAGACGTCTGCGCTGACCTTGAACTTGATATAACACAGTGGACCAGCGGATGACATGGCTTCTCAAACCATCACCGACTTTGGAAACTTCACACTGGACCTCAAGCAACTTGGATTGTGGACTCTCCACTCTTCCTCCAGACATTGATTTCCAAAGGAAATGCAATATTTACTTTCACCTGAAAACAGGACTTTGGACACTGAGCACAGTCCGTCCTTATTCTCCTTAAACCAGTTAAGATGCTTCTGACGGTGTCTCTGGCTCATGAGTATTTTGACACAAGGAATGGAACACTTGTAGCCCATGTCCCAGATACATGTGTGTGGTGAAAGCAATGACTCCAGTCGCAGTCCACTCCTTATGAATCCCTCACACATTGTTGAATTACCTTTTCTCGACAATCCTTTCATGGCTGCGGTCATCCCTGCTGCTTGTGCACCTTTTTCTACAACACTTTTTCTTCTTACACAACTTTCCATTAATTTGCTTTGATACAGCTCAATGTAAACAGCCAACTTCTTTAGCAATGATTTTGTGCGGCTTACCCTCCTTGTGATGACTGTTAATGACTCTCTTCTAGACAACTGTCAAGTCAGCAGTCTTCCCCATGATTGCATAGCTACTGAACCAAAATTAGAGGTCATTTAAAGGCTTAAAAACCTTTGTATGTTACACCATAAGTCAACAATATTGACCTTCCTCACTTTATTCTAATTTTCTGATGTACTGAATTTCAGGTCTTCATTAGCTGTAAGACATGTTCATCCACATAAACACAAACGATTGCGATATATATCCCTCGGTGTGTAATAAGTCTATATAATATATGGGTTTGTCTAGTTGACTTGAATTATGGCCATAAATTGATTTTCAATGATATTCTAATATTTTGTGGCATACTGTTACGGGTGTCCTCGCCCTCGGTGGGTCGCAGGGACACCCAACGCCCCAGCACTCCT